>PVKE010013807.1:0-35978 GCA_004027555.1 Craseonycteris thonglongyai
AACTCCCTAGATGCATTTGGCTTGCTATAAGCACTTAGTAAATGGTGGTGATGGTGGTTCTGGTTGGCCCCAGAGACCAACAAATTGGAAAGGGTACAAAAATCTTAGAGTATGTAAACACTCTGTGAGGACACATTTTGCTTTTGGAGAAAAGAGACAGTTTTTATTTTCAGGGCTCTTCCTTGATCAGATTAGAAAGGCTCTGAACCTGGCATGAGGCCTGAGTCTTTATATCCAAATTCTACAGACACCAACAGAATGTTTATCCCATATCCCAAGTCCATATTCAGCCAAATAACATAAGACCCTGGAACTTTCCACCATTCTATCAACCGAATCAGAAAGGACTCCAAACTTAATTAATTTACATTAAAATTCTTCTCTTTTCCAAATTAATAATCTACTGTAGGTCAACCATAAATCATTTACTCTGAAAAGTCCTGTGCAGTAATTACTCCTTTCCAATTCAGTGCACTAAATTAGATTATAATTATTAGTCACACTTGCAGCTTTTATTTAGACTCCAACTCCAGTCAACACAAAACAAATATTTGGAATGTTTATAAGCACTTTCTTTCTCTTTAACTTGGTGAGATTTTTTTTTCACATTTGATATATCATTATATTAAAGTTGGGTTTTCTTGACATCATGCAAATTTAAAAAATGAACAACTCGACAAATATCCATACACACAGCTCTTAACCCCCCATGAAGCTAGCAGGACAGAAGAAGGTGATGTTATTTGAAGGGTAATAACAGGTCCACTAGCCCTATTTATCTTTCCAATGCATCCTTAAGTCAGCCTGAAAGTCTCATGTGTTTATTTATGGTTTATTGTTAATGTCCTTCTCACCCACTAGACTTCAAGTTCATGGAAGAAACAGCATAGTGGTAAGAAGAATGAACTTTGAAGTTGGATTTCATGGGTTCATACGTCCATCCTAACCAGTTTATCTACTAGCAGTAGGGCTTTGGGGAAGTCCTTCTTTAAGATACAATTTATCATCTGAAAATTGTATGTTATAGTAATAGTATCTACATCACAGAGTTGGGGTGAGAGTAAAATAAAATAATGTCTAGGACCTAGTAAGGGTTTAATAAACATTGGCCATTACTATGCCATTATTAAGACAAAGACTGTATCTGTTCTATTCACCACTGTCTGTTCACCCCAGTACATTGATAACAGAGATTATAGGCTCAATAAACAGTTGTTCACTGATTGAATGTGGACTATTGACCAGATGGTGACCTTGGGCAGTTTATTCAACCTCCCTGAATTTCAACATATTCATTTACAATGGGAGAAGGTTTTATAAAAATTAAATGAGATCATGTTTGTGTAAATGTCTGGAATAAGGCACTTGTTTAATGAATGTTGGTAATTAAAATTACTACCATTATTAGCTACGTGTGCCTTGAACAAATCTGTTAATCCTAAACTCTGATTTTCTTATCTGAAAAAAGAAAGACATTGATTCAATTGTTCATGTGAAAGTAGAGAGTTGGTCTGAGGCAGTGTGGAGGGTTTTCCAGGAAGGTGTGATGAAGGGAGAGATGGGCAAATGAGTGTTTTTACAAAGGACTGATCATAATGAAGGGCTATGGAAAGTAGGATGGAAGTGAGGATGTGAAAGACTAGATGCATAAGGGAAAAGCTGTAGACTCATGGGAGTGGAATTCTCCTGTTCCTTGCTACAGTGGGAGTACCAGAGTAAAAGAGGCTTCAGGCTGCCAGTCAGAGTGGAATGCTTGAAATAAACTTTCGGAAGAGGAGTAGGTATGGGTGCAAATGTCAGTTCCTCCCATAGCACTTCATAGACATTAGCATACATAAAATATTTGCTATCAAATGTATATCTTGAGCCTTTCTACTTTCTGGAAGAGCCTGCTTAGAGCTTGTGTGGGAACTTTTAACCATTAATGAAAGTATTTCCCACACACTCTTCCTTGCTGTCCTACTGGCGTATAGAATCAATGTTGCATCTCTATCATTCATTCAATAAACATTCACTGAGGGTCTGTTATGGACTAGGCACTGTTCTATATTCTTGGGACTTAGTGCTGTATTAATGCCATCAAAATATAAATTTTATTTTACAGAGTTCAACTGAATTTTAATGAACCAAAGATCTCTCCCTGTGTGGAGCTTACATTCTAGTGGAGAGATGTATAATGATGAAAATTAAACCTAAGTCATTAACAAGTTACCGTATATAGAAAAGAGAAGGGCTATGGAAAAGGTAGAGTAGAGCCATCAAAAGAAGATCAAGAGTGCCTTTGGGTCTGGTTTTAAATTGATGTTCAGGTTAAAAGCTGTATTGAGGTAATTTTTAAGTAGTATTTGAAGGAGCCATCCAAACTTCTCTTGGGCATCAAACTCTTTGTCACTAATGTAGCTGAGCCACTTATGATTTGAGGCATCCTTCTAGATCTCAGCATTTGAATGGCCCAAATCATCACTATCTGCTCCTTCTTTGCTAAACATGATTTTACTCTCCAATGAGATAAAATCCCCATCATGAAGAAGTTGCCTCAAAATAAAAACCAATTATGTGATCCCTCAACACTGCTGAAGAAGCACTGTCCCTAGTTTATCAGGACAAAGTAAGGTCTTCAGATGGTCAAATTTCCCCCTCAAGTACCTGGAGTGTGACTATGTACCTCTGGCAACACCAGACTGGCACCAGCATTGCCAGCTGGGTACTGATTATGCACTTCCCCTCTACAAACCACTAGGGTTTCTCTGGCCCCTAAAATAAGGTAATTAAGGGGTAGAACACCCTAGGGTGTGAAAGTATACCTTTCAGGAAGTGACCTGGGTCCATTTCACACCCAACCACATCAACCATAGAGGAGACCAGAAACAAGAGACTATTATCCCAGTAGCTTCCTCTGGCCTCTGCAGGAATAAATGCAGGCAATTCTCCAAGAGATCAATGAAAATAAGATCCCATAGCTTCACCTGAAAGGGATATCAGCAACTGCTACTGGTTCAATGGAACACGCAGATCAAGAAAGGAGAACATAGAGGCAAGAAGTGATAATCTGTGGTGTCACAAACAGCCCAAGTCTTAACCCTGTCTGATCTGTGGATTTTCAGACTGTGTTTATATTGCTATTCAATTTGATGCAAAGAAGTAACAGCCAGAAGCCTCTAAAAGTAACTTCTCTGGTTACAGCCTAAGAAATGCAAAAATTCCATTTTCATAGAAAAATATATCTCCACCCAACTATTATAGCTTGATTGTATATATTTAAAAGAAACATCTGTAAAAATATGTATGTTGTGGTCATTATCATGGAAGAGTAAGGTAGAAAGCAAACATCTATCCACCTGACTAACTTAATCAAGATGAAGAACCCAACTAGACAATTTGAGCCCCTAAAGAAGAAATTGTTTTTGTCTAGTGTGTAATTAAGGCAAATGTTTAAATAGTTAAAGCTATTTCTTATATATTTATATCATTGCTCAATTTTCCACTTTCCAGCTACATTGAGAATATTTTTTGAGTTGGGATGATTCTTCACACACTCAACTCAGTATCATTCTTCTTAAATAAGACCTAAGAAGAAATCAGTTTAAAAACTCAAGAGTAGAATCACTTTCAAAGTATTTTCAGTGCAGCCTCATTCTGATATCAGAATGTTTTTTCTGATATATTCTAGCTCTAAATTTCCTAAGTTCTTGAGTGACTTATTTATTCAAAACTGGTACATGCCAACTATATATGCATGCTATAGCACTGGGGTATAGACTAGTGATTTCTACCAACAGTGAAGTGAGTATATTAATTCCCAAACATTTTGAAGGACTACTCAAAATTTTGGTTATAGAAATAGAATTCACTTTTGTTATTTCAATGTACATTGTTTAAAAGGAAAATGAATTTGGGGAAAAGTTCTAATATACCTCATGACCACCTGCTGTTCACATTCCTCATGATTCCTATATATTACCACAAAGCCACAAGTAAATTTGCAGCTGAGAGTAGCTTCAGAAAGAACATAAAGGGTGGAAGGGGTAGTTATTGAACTTGATCAATAACAAATGACACTTTGAAAGTAAAATATATGCACTAAATTTCTCTTCCTAGAGTCCAGAGTCAGGAAAAACTATTTCTTCTAACAAACTTATATATTTTTTTATTCTTTAATTTATCAATTAAATATTTCTTTCTTTTTCAACCATCAGTAATATCACTGCTTGACTTAGAACATAATTACAATAATTACCTTATCCAGAATATCTAATATATATGATTATATGTATTTCTCCTTTTTTGTATTTTACTTATTTTTATTATTAGTTTCAGGTGTACAAAACAACATAATTAGACATTTATATATCTCACAAAGTGATAACCCTAACAAGTCTACTACCAATATGATACTTTATGTAGCTATAACAATATCATTGACTATATTTCCTATGCTGTACTCTTTATTTGGTATTTTAAAAAATATATTTTGGGGGATACCAGGATGATTCAGTGGGTTGAGCACTCACCTTGCAGCCCACGGGGGTCTGAGGATCGCATCCCGGCCCCAGCCCGTGCAGACCTGTATGCTGAACTGGGGTATGTTTCCCATGTGGGAGTCCCTCAGTTTGGTTCTTGCCCATGTTGAGCTTCCCACGAGGGAGGCCCCCTGCCCAGTATCCACCCAGTGTGCCCTTCCCCCGCCCACCTGTGTAGAATGAAGCTATATCGAGAACTGCTGATGTTCGGCTGTGGAGACTGCTCTGGGCCCTCCCCTTTCTCTGTCTCTCTCTGTCTTGGTCTTTTTTTCTGTCAAAACAATAAAATTAATAAATAAGTCTTTAAAAATATTTTTATTGTCTTTTTCAAATTAAGAGTGCAAGTTAATTCAAAATTGCATTGGAAATAGACAGGATATACATTAATTTTTAAAGACATGCTGAACACAAGTAGTAGAATGAGTTGGCTACTAAGATAGTCAGTCAACTCTAAAGCACTGTTTGTCTTAATACAAGCCCCCAACTGAACATATAAGAACAATAGATGACAGTATGATACTGAAATAGTTGCTATAGGTCATTAAAAAACTAATTCATGGAGCTCTCAAGTATGGTAAAATAAAGAAATGCTTCTAGAATTCCAAGGCAGTTCAAAAAGAACTATCCCAATCATCATACCATATCTTTATTCAAATGTTGATCTGATCCTTTGGAATCCATAAGGTACCTTCCTATTCCAAGTAGAATGTACTGCTTGAGGCTAAGGCCGCAGACTAACTTTAAACATGGAGATGCAATGATACAGAATTCAGGGATTTATGTATTCCACAGCTATTTTATTAACCAATATGAATTGGGTACAATGCTTGGAAGTAGGGACACATTAGAAAACAAAAGGACCTAATCTTGGCGTCATGGAGCTCAAAACTAAAAGAGCCTGATTTTTAATAAGAGTGTCGGTACATGAAGTGAGCTAAATGATGACCCCTAGGACACGTCCACATCCTACTCCCTGGAACTTGTAAATATTACCCAATGTGGCAAAAAAGCGATGAAGTTAAAGATCTTGAAAGAAGGGACTTATTGTGAATAATTCAGGTTGACCTTAAGTACAATCCCGTGTACCCTTATGTGAGAGAGGGAGAGGGAGGTTGGACACACACACAGTGAAGGTGATGTGAGACGGAGCAGAGGTTGCCGTGATGTGGCACGAGCCAAAGAACACAAAGGAATGCCTACCGCCACCAGAAACTGGAAGAGCAAAGAACAGATCTCTCACAAAGCCTGCAGAGAGAGTGCAACCCTGCCAAACATCTTGAATTTCAGACGCTGGCCCCAGAACTGTGAGAGAATAAATTTCTCTTGTTTATGCCGCCAAGGTTGTGGTAATTTGTTATGGCAGCCCTAGGAACCTAACGCAGCATACAAATTAGTGTATAATTACAATTTGTGATAAGTGTCAAAAATGAAAAGTACAGGATGCTATAAGAGTATAACATGGAAACCTACTTCTCACTGAGTGTAATGGGGTGGGGAACATAAGGAACAATATAATTATAGACTCGGTGTGTGGAATATTTGGTGACTAATCATAGTGCATGCACACCCAGAAAAATGCCCTACAAAACACATGCTCCAAAAATGTAAAATTATATGCATATGTAAATAGACAAATTTAAAACTGTTATTGAATATATCTTTTTTTTAAGATTTATTTTATTGTTTTTGACAGAGGCAGAGAGTGACAGAGACAGAGAGAGAGAGAGAGAAGGGGGAGGGCCCAGAGCAGTCTCCATAGTTGAACATCATCAGTTTTCAACATGGTTTTGTTCCACACATGTGGGCAGGGGCTGCACCGGGCAGGAGCTGGGCTGGGGGCCTCCCGAATAGGAAGCACACCCCAGTTCAGCACATGAGTCTGCAGGAGCTGGGATTCAATCCTTGGTCCTCGGGGCTGCAAAACGAGCGCTCAACCCACTGAGCCCTCCCAGCTTCCCAATATATCTTTTACTACGAACAGATAAAGCATTTGAAATTAATTGAAATAAAGAAATTGCTTTATTTGGTTACACCCACAGAAATAACTGTACACAATGTTTTTGAAATCAAAGCTGGTTATATTGTTCTAATTCCAGATTAGAATTTCTGGTAACATTGTCAGGAATTTAATTTAATTTTTGTTCTTCTCAAAATTCTTCCTAAAATCCAAATGGGACTAATGAGATAGTTTTTTGTTTGTTTGTTTGTTTTAAATCCAGAAATAGCAGTGTTCATACTACCAGGTGATGGGGAACTATGTGAACTCTGAAGTAGGTCTGAGGGTGTCCAATGCCCCAAAGGCAGCAACAACCGCATAAAATGAATATTAAAGTGGAAGAAGTAGCAGAAAGTGAAAAGGAACAACCAAGGTACCCAACAAGATGCAGAAACAAGCAAACAAACAGAAACAACCCCAAAATCATTTATTTCCCGAAATGGAGAACACATTCAGAGAAGAACCCGGGGTTGAAGGTTCCGAGACTAGCAAAACAGAGGAAAATTCTTAGGGCTTCAAGTTGCAAGTGAAAATATACTGTTCCTGGACATGGAATAAAATCAAACCAGGTTTTGCTGCTTTGAACCCTCAAAAAATCAGAAATATAGATGAAATATTCCGTTCCAGGACAGGGTGGACAGGTCACCTTACGGAAAGATTATTGGAAACAGTAGCCATACTGAGCAAGATAGAAACACTGGAGATAAAGGAGAGAGAAGCTTGTATCCCAGGGGTATAGACCCAGAGGTACAGATCCCAGAAATTCCTCAGATCCTGTAGCACAGGTAAGAGCCACGCCTTAGAGGCAAAGAGCACAGGCTGAGGCAGAACAACTTTCTCAATCAGATTGAACTCTAAAAGTCAGATTTTCAAGGCTTTCAACAATAGAGGGGGGAGCCCTGAAGATATGAAGACATGAAAAACACCCTGACCTATTATCACTTCCATAGGAACCCCTTTATAACAGCCCAGGAAAACCCACCCCATCTAAACATGCAAAAGAAAGAAGGGATGTGGAGTCATTACATGGTACACCTGAAATGAATATAACGTTATTTGTCAATTATATCAGCTAAAGAGAGGAAAGAAAAAGCGATATGATTTAACACCTTAAAGAATTTTTACAGGTGGACACAGGGCAGAAAGATGTGAAAGAATACTTACTAAAATTAAAAAAAAATTATTACATAAAAATAATATTTCAGAAAAAAGACTAAATTAGAAGTACAAGAACAAATAAACCCATACACAAAAGAAAATAAGCACAACTAAAAACACAAAAAGGAAATAGTGTTAACAGAGATAGGTAAAAGAAAAATCACATAGGAAATAAAAGGCTTCTATAGAAAAAGATAAGCTAGACAAGAGAGAGCTGATACACATTTTATTGGAGTCCCCAGAAAAGAAAACCAAGCAATACAACAAGCAAATATTTAAAATTGTAATTCAAGGAAACAGTGCTATAATAAACGGCTTGAAAATATTTATAAACAAAAAGTATAAAACCTTAGCTAACTTAATCTTTTAAGATAGAGTGACAAATACACAAAATAAGAAATGCCAAAGGAGATGTAACAATTGATACATATTTTAAAAATTGTAAGCAAAACCCCAGTAAAGACGTGTTTGGGTGTCTTAATTACAAGTCATATTTTAAGTCGCCCAAACTAGAAAATACTCTGTTTATCCTGTGACTCCCACACTTCCAGCACAGGCCCTGGAACACCTCTTCATGTGCCTCAGTTTGGGAACTGATTCCTGGTTGAGAAATAAGACCAGGCCACTCGTGGACGGGGCACAATCCTGTAGGGACCCGGAGAGAGAAAGGGGAACTCAGAGGCAAAATTAACACTGGTTCGTCTCCTACGCAGCGTTTGGGAAGTTGTCCTCAGCTTCCACATGGTCATGCCTGAGACTGCTGTGGTGGACAATAAAACCCCCAAGCTTCTGTCCATACAGCTTGTCCTCAGAGGGAAATCCAATGAGGCTGTTAAAGTGCCATTGGGAGTTCAAGGAAATAACAGTTCCGTGGGAGTCAGATCGAAAAATCTGTGACATCTCTCTGCCCTCTTGTATCCTGGCTCCCTCTTCAAAGATATTTAATCCAACTCAGAAGATCTACTGGAGTTCTGGTGGGCATTTAACGAAGTATTTTGAATCTTTTTGACTGATTGCATTCCCCCAATGACCAAACAAAGACAAGCCTCCCTCTAGCCAGCCGAGAACACTATCAGAAGGACCGTGCCCAGCTAACGTTGAACAACCTTTGGTTGCCTCAAGGTTCCAGTTTCGTGTGTGTTAAATGAATTGTTTGGAAAAATTCTCTCTAAGATCTCTTTCCTAAGCAGTCACATTCGTGCTCTAGTGATTCCACCCTCTCCCACTGCGCCTCCCAGCATGCACAGAGCTGCTTCAGGTCACAGAGGTGGGCACATGGCTCAGGTTAGGCCTTTCAGAGTGCCCCAGTCCTGGATCACAGTGAGCAGGCCCAGGAGAGTCCTTCCCCAGGATTTCTCAAGTAGAAACACAGACAGAGACAGATGCTCTATTTCCTCACTGGTTTCCAAAATGTTTGACTATGTCCCTGGAAGTTGCCAGTAGCCATGATCTATGCTGCAAGGAAAAAGGCATTTGATAATAAGAGAGAACGAGGTCAGAGGTAGTAAAAAAGAAAATTAAATGAGAAAGACAGAAAAAGAGAGAGAGAAGCACTTCTCTATGAAAATGTTTTTTACATTAAATGACATATCCAAAAAAAAAAAAAAAATGAGGCTAACAAGCAAAGATGAGAAACAGGCAGATTTATAGCTGGTGGTTTCCAAGACCCAAGTTTTACTTATTTTATTTTTTAAGACTTTTTTTTTTTTTTTGGACAAAGAGAGACAGAGGCAGAAGGAGACAGCGAGAAAGGGGAGGCCCCAGAGCAGCCTCCATAGTTGTACATCATCAGTTTTCAACGTGGTTTTGTGCCACACAGGTGGGCAGGGGCTGCGCAGGGCAGGAGCTGGGTGGGGACTTCCTGCATGGGAGGCACACTTCAGTTCAGCATATGGGTCTCCACGGGCTGGGGCCGGAATTCGATCCTTGGACCCTGGAGCTTCAAAGCGAGCGCTTAACCCACTGAGCTATCCTGGCATCTCCCCCAGTTTTACTTATTGATGCAAATAATGTTATGGTACATTCTTCCGTTTCACAAGCTACTCATTCTGTTGGCAAAGGTAGGCTTGTTCGTGCAGTTTTTCTGACCCCAACTTGCCCCATAGGAATGAGCTCTGGGCCTGGAACATTTTCTAACCAAGAGATAAAGAGTCCTGTAGCCTGTGCTGGGCTTATCACTTTGTGTGGGAATAACTTTTCCTGTTTCAAACTCAATGTGTACTTCTTTGTACTGCTTGTGTATTACATCACCTCTGGCCAACCACAGTCTGATACCTGTCTCCTGTGGGCAGGGGATATGTTTCTTCTGTAGCAGAAGAAGAGTGCATGCAGGCCAATTGCCCCAAGTTGGCTGATAGGAGTAACTTGTTGGCCATGGGGACTAGCGCCCATTATTGGAGCTCATCTTGCTCTGCTCTATTTGAGTGTAGTATTTTCCAGCGCTTGACTGTTGTATTTTCCTTGGTGACCCCAATACCGAGACGCCATGGGCAGAAGTGTTTGGACTTCTGCTCTTGATAACAGGCAGCAGATGTCCTTTGCACAACACATACCCCTTCCAATATATCCTGTTAGGGCTGTAAGGAGATTAAACTGGGTTTCTGTCAGTCAGGAATCCTAATGGACATACCACTCCTCTTTAGTGATTTCACTGCTTCTAGAACTCTGGGGAACTGAGAGTAGGTTCTCTCTACTCATCATTGGCAAGTGTATTAGTTATGCATTTCCAAGGTGAAGAGGTAGAGCTTAATCAAGATACAATTAATAATTATACCTGTGTCATTTGTTAAGAATTTATTATACATCATTCTTTATGCTAAGCTTTTTTATGCATTAGCACATTTAAGTCCTCACAGCTCTATAAGTAGGTAATATTATAACTGATGTTTTACAGATAAGGAAACTGAGGCATTGGGAATTTCTGTAACTTACTCAAAATCACACAGCTCATGAACAGTAGACTTAGAACACTAATGTTTCTCATTTGAGAGCCTTGGTGTTTAGCTATGATTTTATACTGTGTAAAGTAGACAAAGTGCTCCCATAATTCTATTGGAAAATTTTAAGCTGAGAATATGAAGAAGTTTTAATAGTTTTCTAGAGATGTGTAGTAACCACAAGAAAAGAATCTCAGTGAGTTGGTTGGCACTCTAGCTATTTAATCACTTTCTCTTTAACTTAAAAAACAAACAACTACTAAAAAAAAAAATTCAGTTGTTTACCTGCCTGGAAATGTTCCCAAGTTTGTACAGGTTGATATAAATTCAGGTAAAATAGAAAAAAGAAAAATCAAAGGGCTGTTATTATTTGCAGGCCAAATTATGCCCTCATTCAGAGGAACTAAATATCAAAATCCTGAGATATCATATTATTCAAAGTCAATTTGATCTGCCATCTACTCTTAGAAAAATGAATCTCAAGAGAATGTGGAACACCTGATGATGTGTTTTTTCTAGGAAGTATTGGGAGTAATCAGAGTGGTATTAAGTCAAAGAGATAGCATTAGTCTGAGGTAAGTGTTCTGAAATGATTCTAATGATTGACTGAGCTGTAAGTCCTACATCCTAAAACCAAGTTAAATGAACAGAATGAGATAAAATGAAAGCAGCCATCTAAATATTCAGAGTGCATATGGTTGTATTTATATATAATAGATTTTATGCTACTGTCTCACTTTACCATCTTTGCTACAGCCCATAACTCAACAATAACATTCTGCCAGCTGAGGGGACCTAAATGGCAGACCTCAGTATATTTCATGCTGCGTTAGTGCATTGTTTCAGCCAGCTAATGATCCTCACTTCCTAACCCACCTCCTTCATTAATGAATGTGAATTTATAGGCCCTTCTTTCTGCTGGAGCACAGAAAAGCTCCTGTGTCCCATAATATGTTGTAGCTTCTCACCTCAATCAGTCAGTCATGGGGCCAGAATTTTACAATTTGCAAACGAATTCACTTCAGTTTTTCAATGACAGCTTTCTTCTTTCAGAGAAATGCGCTATTTAATTATAGTTGTTCTCTTTCTACCATTTTTGTAATAATATACTGCAGTTTTTATACTGACATCTGTTTTCCTCATCAGACTATAAACCACAAGGGAGAAGGAATCAAGTCAATCTTATTTACAAGAATCTAGCACAGTCTTTGGTATATAGTAGATGCTTAACAAACATTTGATGTAATTTTTATTAGTGTGTCATCGTTAGAAATACCATGCTAGGAATACATCTGCTAGCTAACTATCCTATCAACAACCCTCTATTTAGTGCCCATCATGTGCCAGCTACTGTGCAAAGAGAAACAAAGATGAGTAAGACTCTCTCTGCCCTCAAGTTGCTTACAAGTTTAGTAGGAGTAATGAGACCATTGCAATAGCTATAATCAAGATGAAAAATGTAGGTGCTACAAGGAAGTGCAAAAAAAAAGTACTATAGGAATTCAGACAAGGTGGGGATCTGGAAAGAAGAAAAATTCAATCTTACTGTTGGACTCTGGAAAGGAGAAAGTGGTTTTTAGATGGCATAAGGAGGGTGGCTAGAAACTTAAAGATGGTGGAAAGAATAGAAGAAACCAATCAGAAGGTACAGCAGGAACAAAGACACAGAGGCCAGAAAATACAGGATCTTTTTAGGAAGGCTTAGTGTGCAGAGAGCTTGGGTTGTACGTAGGGAGCAAGGGTAACAGTGTGGGGGTTAACTGAAGCTACATGTGGAGGCCTTGCATGTCAAGGCAAAAAGTGAGAAGCTGGGGCTTAATTCAGGTGTACATAGCATCCTGCATGACAGTGGCCTGTCCTTGACCATAGTCATTCTCAAAGTTTTGTTATAACTAGATGACCCTGAT
This sequence comes from Craseonycteris thonglongyai, assembly GCA_004027555.1. Lineage (NCBI taxonomy): Eukaryota > Metazoa > Chordata > Mammalia > Chiroptera > Craseonycteridae > Craseonycteris > Craseonycteris thonglongyai. Next base: position 12,518 of record PVKE010013807.1, read on the forward strand.
TTCCCTTCAATTACTCCCTTCAGTAACAGTATTCTTTTTCTAAAGCCAGACACTTCTACACCTTACCCAGGGATAGCCAATCTTTTGGCTTCCCTGGGCCACATTAGAAGAAGAGCTGTCCTGGGCCACACATAAAATACACTAACACTAACAATAGCTGATGAGCAAAAAAAAAAAAAGAAAGAAAGAAAAACCACAAAAAATATCTCATAATGTCTTATTAATAAGAAAGTTTACAAATTTGTGTTGAGCTGCATTCAAAGCCATCCTGGGTCACATGTGCTCCTTGGCTGCAGGTTGGACAAGCTTGTCTATGCTGTTCCCAGTGGTGTCACCGTCACCTTTCTTTTCTGTTTTTAAACTCATCAATAGTCCTCAAACACTAGATACCTCACATGAACTGTAAAGTGATTCCCTGGGGTTTTTTCCCTCATATTTCTGCCCTAATTGTTTTCTTATAGTAGATGGAAGCTGTTCACTGTGTGTCAGGCACAAAGCTACAAGTCTTATGAAGTTCAGTCTCATTTAATCCCCACAACAAGCTCATCATTAATATACTATTATCATTCCCATTTTGGAGATTTGAAAGTAAGGTCAGACAGCTGGTAAAAATCAAAGGTGGATTCAAAGTCAGGTGTATCTGACTCAGAAGCTGAACTCAATCCTTATACCATATTGATTCTCTTGACTACCGGGTAGTTTGTTCCTAACAGCTTACCGTTAAAATGTGGTGCTTTGCCATTGTTTTTGAGTGTCCCTACAATTATCTTCACACATGAATGGGATTTATTTGACTATATAAAGAGAGAAAAAACTCACTGCAAATAAACTGGTTTATTCTGCCTGTACACAAAGGACGCCACGCTGGCTGGGCTCTTCAGACTGTCAAATATTATTTTTAAGCCTGGGAAACTTTCCAAATCTAAAATACTGCCTTTATTTCCCCCAAACCAAATAATAGCAACTGTCTTGCTTCCAACAAAAATAAAATGACAAAATTTTTTTTTGTTTTTTTCCAGATTATATCAGAAAACACAAGAGAAACAATATTCTTATAGTACATTAGGCAACAACGCTAGATAATATGTTTTTGAAAGTGTGAAAACATAGCCCCAGTAAATAAATATACATTGATTTGGTTGATTTATTCATTCCTTATGTACCAGAAACATAAAAAGCTATCTATAAAATGTAATAACTGACTTAAACATACTATCTGGTTTGATGTATTCTCTGAGTCACTGAAATTATAGAGAAATCCAATTTGAAATGAAGTTTTACTTTTGGCAACCAAATGTTTTTTATTAAGATAATGCTCTCAGCTGATAAAGCATATGCTCTTCTGTTTGAATCAAAATAAAAAATCCTTACATTTCCTATTTTAAAAGCAGATTTGTCATAAGACAGTCTTGTTAACTGAGAATTCTGAATGCTAATGGGTACTTTTGGACTCTGGGGGCAAAACATACAGGGTTCACATTATGGTTGGTCATGTAAGCACAAATATTCATCTGGAGAAAAAAGGATGACAAATTTTCTGAATGAATTCTTCAGAGGTAAGAGATTTGTTCTTATATCAGAGTCCAGAGTTAAGAGACTCAGGGAAAATAATAATAAAGGATTGATAAAATTTTTCCAGTGAGGGGAAGCAGAATACATAACCCTAAAATATGTCACTTTGGCGTATGGATCATTTGAGCTGAAGGCAATCAAGACTCACCTGACTCCAGAAAAATTTTACCTCTTCCTTATCTACCTAAACATACTTTAGATGGGGGCCTGGTTCGAAAAGACAGCTCTTACCAGAGATAACTTTTATCTGAAAGACCTATCTATATAGCAGGGCAGGCATCTAATTACCAAATGTCTGCTTTACTTAGCATCCTGTCAATCACCCTCCTTCCCTCTGAAGCCCCAGGCCCCTATCCTATGTCTTAGTTCAGGATGGCATAAGCCTTAATTGTCTGACTAGCTTTGGGTTTCATATTTTTAGAGGGCTTCTGTGAATACAAAATTAAATTTGTTTTTCTCCTGTTAATCTGTTTTATGTTAATTTGATTATTAGACCAGCCAAAGAACTAGAAGAATAGAAAGAATTTTTTTTCTCCCCTATATCAGCAATAGCTTGCTAGCAGAGGGGTAAGAACTAAGGCTTTTCAAGGCTCTGACTTGGGTATGGTGCCCAAGTTTAAACTTCTATCGAAAGATCTCCTGGAGAATAAGTGTTAGTGCCTGTATCCAGCAGTTGTCAACAAAGCTCAATATCTAAACAAACATAGGAAATACAGTATCTCTGTAAATTTATTATTGAACAGATGTTTGCTGGAACACACATCTTTACCCTTGAATTGGCTAAATGTGGCTTGAGCTTCATTTTCACAATTGGAGTTACCTCTAATCCTTCCCACATTTCTGTGAATTTCATCTTATGCTTTTTTATACCTCTTGCTTTCTTTTTTTTAAGATTTATTTTATTGTTTTTGACAGAGACAGAGACCGAGAGAGATAGAGAGAAGGGTGAGGGCCCAGAGCAGTATCCATAGTTGTACGTCATCAGTTTTCAACATGGTTTCGTCCCACATAGTTGGGCAGGGGCTGCGCAGGGTGGGAACTGGGCTGGGGGCCTCCTGCATGGGAGGCACACCCCCTCGAGCCAGGGGCTGACCGGGGGGTCAAGAACCAAACCAAGGGCCTCCCACATGGGAAGCACATCTCAGTTCAGCATATGGGTCCACATGGGCCAGGGCCGGGATTCGATCTTTGGTCCCTGGGGCTACAAAGCGAGTGCTTAACCCACTGAGCCATCCCAGCTTCCCCACCTCTTGCTTGCTTTGAGAGTGTTTTGTTATTTACAGGCATCTTAAACTGAACGCATAGTTGATTAATTTTCAATCTTTCTTATTTCTGAATATGCTCATATGCCTTTAATTCTATAAAGTTCCCTCCCACCCCCAATACCCTTTTAGCTGCATTCTCATTTTAGCTGTGATCTCATTTACAGTCCATGCTAAATATTTCATAACTTTCATCAAGCTTTTCTCTTTAATCCATTAAGTATTTAAAATTGTATTCCTCAGTTTCCAATTGTATTTGGGGCAGAGGCAAGTTATTACTTTGACTATTTTAAAAATTGATTTCTGATTTATTACCTTGTGGTTTAAAAAATGTGGTTAGTAAAATATTCTTTGCAATTTGTTGTGACTTCCTTTGTTGCCTTGAATGTTGCCATTTTTTTTAAAAACTGCTTTATATTTGCTTAAGAAGAACATGAATTAGGATTTTATATGTTTGTTTATGTTGGGGACTGGTTTCTGTATATTTGTACCCATTAAATAAAACTTGTTAGTTGGGTTATTCCAAACTTGTATAGTGTTTGGTCATCTTGGTCTCTCAGACTCTGAAATCTTCTATTTAGTAGTTGCATATATTTCTTCTTGCAATTCTGTTAAACATTACTTTATATACATTTTAAGATATATTGTTCAATGAATATATAATCATTGTTATATAAGCCATGTAATTTTTTCATACTTTAGTTTCACCCTTGTTTTCAACTTCAAAAATGGTTATTATCTATTATTAATACCTACTTAGATTGATCAACACATTTTAATGACTTCTTGCCTAATCATTGATTTTTGGGGGCTTACCTTTTTTATTTTGCAGTAATTTCAAACTCACAGAAAAGTTGCAAGTAGAGTACAAAAAACTCACATATACATTACACCTAGATCCCACAATTGTTGCCAGGTAACTACTTTTCCTTTATACATATTATTTTTCTGAATGATTTAAGAATAAGTCCCAGACATGATGTTCCTTTACCTCTAAATGCTCCCACGTATGTTTCCTAAGAAGAAGTATTCTCTTATAAAACCACAGTATAATTAACAAATCAACATATTAGTAACAGTACAATACTATTATGTAACCTACAGTTTGCATTCCAACTTCACTAATTCTCTAATGATGTCCTTTATTGCAAAAAATTTTTATTTTATTTTTTTCTGGTTCAGAACCATGTATGGCATGTAGTTGGTATGTGTATTTAATCAGAAGTACTTTAGTATTCCTTGTCTTTTATAACAAAAATATGAAAAACACAGGTCACTTGTTTTGTAGACTATGCCTCAGAAGGGCTTGTCTGTCGTTCCACATGACTGTATTCGGGTTGTGCATGTGGGGCAGAAATATCACAGAAAAGATGTTGTGTCCTGCTCAATGCACCCTGTTGCAGGCACACAATGTTGTTCTGTCCCAATACTGATGATGTCACAGGGGCAGGTTTGACATAAGTGATCAGGAAACATAGCCAGTGTTTCCTTGCCACATTCCCCATGCTAATTCACCTCGTTACAGCATTTACCCTTTCTATTCATTTAGGACATGATAAGAGTGAGATGTTCTCAATGCCTGAGCCATATACTTGAACCAACATGGTGAACTGGTTGTTGTAACAATATAATACCATAGCCAAGCACTTAGCAAAATAAGCCCAAGATAAACACCGTTGAATAAAATTTGGTTGGTCAGTCCAATGTTATTGAACCTCTAATTTTAGAGAAAATATTTGAAATGTCAAGCTCAGAATCACCAATCCAAACATTTGGCGTTTTCATGTAGCTGGAATTCTGGCCAATTTTATGACTGTGATTAAAAAAAAAAAAAAATTAGATAAAGTGTCAGCTTCCAGTATCCAAAAGAAGGCTTATGTACTAGTAAGCTTCCCTCTTTGGTTTATAGCACACAGCTGCAAAACTCTGCTTACACTCAGCAGGACACAGGTAACGAGAAGAGGAAGCAGCAAAATTAACTCAGTGGTTCTCCCATCTTTGTCTTATCTGTCTCTACCCACCTTTATTAATTCCAGGGCAATTTCCTGACTTCCTCCTGCCCAAAATCTGTTTTCTGGTTATTCTTTCCATTTGGCTTACTTGAAATCCATTTCTGGCCTGTTCTTTCCCTTGGTTACTTAGAAAGCTTAGACTCAAAACTTGGCCTACACCTCATGGTCCTGCAGGTCCCTAAAACAGATAACTTAAGTCATAACTGCTTTGCAAAACTGACAACATACCAGCCTCGCCCAACTCCTAAACCTGATTTTATTCTTCACTGCCCACAATCTGGCCCTAACAAACTGGCCAACAATTTTATTTTTGTTACAGCACATACTTGGCCAAGTTATTGTTTTTTTAATTCTGAAACTAGAGAGTTAGGATTTAAAGAAGATGCATTTGAGACTGTGTGGGCACATTGTTCTCTACAACAATTCCCCACTCTTTCTAGACATGAAGAAAAGAAAGAAGAAAAGATAAAAGAAAAGAAAAGAAAAGAAAGAAAGAAAGAAAAAGAAAGAAAGAAAGAAAGAAAGAAAGAAAGAAAGAAAGAAAGAAAGAAAGAAAAAGAAAGAGAGAGATTCAAGGACATACTTCCGTCTAAATTTTAGACAATGGCTCAAACACACCATAGATGAAAAGTAATCAGACATTCTTGTCTTTCCTGGTCTTCAGAGGAAATAAGCCAGTGAAAAATAAAGTTTGTGCACACACACATAAGCATCTGCATTCCTCTCCTGATGTGACAACCGTGGAGGAGCAGGCAGTGAGATGCCAGAGCTACAGAAGTGGGGTAGGGAGATGTGGGTTGAGCCCTACAACTGCTTTTGCCAACTTTCTACTGAGGTTACGCCCTAGGATCAACCTCCCCTCTTACAATTAGAAAGATGAGTACCCACCCTTCCAGAGGAACCATTGGCATTATAACTACTGTAACCTACCTTCATCCTTTGCAAAAGGAAGTGTGCTCAGACCAGTGAGAACCTTCTACCTTGACTGGGGAGTGGCAGAGTGAAGAGATTTAAGACATTGTTGTCATTCCTGTCTTTACTTTTTCCTCCAAGTTCCCAGTAAGTGGGGCTCTTTTCCACTTTTTTAAAGTGCATTGAATTAAAGGATGCTTGCACAAATTGAACCTTGCAGGCAAGCTAGAGAGAAATAAAATAAGCTTCAAATTATTAACGTGAACCACAAAAGTCAATTAGACAGCATGGGTGCAGACAGCCTCAGTCAGCTCATTTTTATCTTCAAGCTCACTCACTCCTAGGGCCTTTCTTACCTGTGTGTGGCTTTCAGCGCAGTCAGACAACCTGTCAGTCCTGCTCTGAGGAATACAAAGTGATCCTCAGCTTTTAGGCAGTGGCCAGTTTGCTGGAGACTCATCTTAATTTTAGGCTTTTACAGCCTGCAACTTAACGTCTTGGGGGCAAGTGTTTTTGTTGTTTTTGTTTGTTTGTTTTTGTTTTGTTATGTATTGGGTTTTTGTTTCTTCTGTCTATTATAATGGACTGTTTGGAAATGTGGTGTTCTTTCATGGAAATTTGCTATACAGGAGGGATCCCTAGCCATAGGTCTCTCCTCCCATTTCCTGTGCAAGTCAGAGTAAGAGAGGAGAATTCATGGCATTCATTCATTCATTCATTCATTCATTCATTCATCAGTAACATTTAGCAACCTAATATGTGACTGGTTCATTGCCCAGTTCCAGGTGTACAGGGAGAAAAAGAACACAGAATGCTGTGATTATGGGATTGTCTGTTTATTGTCCGTCTGTTGGCAGGAGAAGCAAGTTTGTTTCTGATTATAGTTTCATATCCTTCTAGATTACAGTGCTCTACACATAAGCACAATTCAGAAAACTTTGCAAGTGCGCTGCTTGTGAAGAAATGTGTGCACGTATTAAGGGAATTCCACTGGCTTTTTGAAAAAGCAAACCAGGGGACAAAAAAAAAAAAAAACAAGAGAGAGAGAGAGAGATCTTGGAGCAATCTGATGGAGACAAGAGCCCCTGACTTCAGTCAGCCTCCTGTGTATGGCGGACTTCTCTCTGAAGCCCAGAGGCTAGAGTCTTCCATAGGGAGGAATGTGTGTTTATTTTCCTATCACAGGACTGTGAAAACTCCTAGTGTTCAGACTGCTCTGTGACTTCAAATAGATTTGGGAAGCCAGAGTTAGTAGGGTCAGCTTTCAATTTACAGTTTGAGGATAATATTTTGAAGGAGCTATACATGAAAGCAAAGGCAAACCTTCAAAAATGTTGTCAAAATATGTTTTTTGCCTCACAAGCTAATTACCTCCCACTCGTGGGAGCCAGAAAGAGCACTCCAAATAAATATGTACTGCAGTGCCTGCTCCCACCTCACAGGAAGCTGATAGTGCCTAATCCAGGTGTGCAAATTGCCAAGTTAGAAATGGAAATAAATTGGTTCACAAGGCTTTTGATTGTGTTTCTGATTTTTTGCAAAATCTAAGGAAACTTAAGCCATAAACGTGTGAGCACCCTGAGGCTTGGCACGTGCTTCTTCAGTGCATCAGTCCACTCACACATTTGTTAGATAAATACATGTGGAGCGCTTCTGTGCTAGAGCTGAGCCACCAGCTGCATGTGGCCACTGAGATGTGGACTGTGGCTAGTCCTAACTGAGCTGTGCCTTATGTGTAAAAAACACCAACCGGATTTTGAAGACAGTCCAAATAAATGAATGTAAAATATCTCATTAACAATGTTTATATTGATTACATGTTAAAATGAAAACATTCTGGATATATTAGATTAAATAAAATGTCATGGGGAAGCCGGGATGGCTCAGCGGGTTAAGCATTCTCTTTGAAGCCCTATGGAATGAGGATCGAATCCTGGCCCCAGCCCAGGGGACCCATATGCTGAACTGGGGAGTGCCCCCAATTCAGTTCTCACCAGGTGAGACCACGGCCCAGTTCCTGCCCTGTGCAGCCCCGCGCCCACCTGTGGAATGAAACTATGTGGAAAAACCAATGATGTGCAACTGTGGAGACTCTTCTAGGCCCTTCCCCTTCTCTCTCTCTCTGTCAAAAACAATAAAAAGAAGACTTTAAAAAACAACAACAACAACAAGAAAACAGTGAGAATGCCCACTCTTTAAAACAAGGAGACAACATACCAAACCCATGGAAGCAATTTGCGCCCCTCTTTCTTCTGGGTCTATTTAAGCCTCTCCAATGAGGCTGCAAGCTCTTTCAAGACCAGGAGGTCACTTTCTTATTTTTTCTAGCCTCCCTGGAACCTACAAGAATTCATAATTAGTACTGATTGTTGATTATTTGGTCTTCCAAAGTTTTGATTCTTCTAAAAATGACTTCAGGCACTGTGACAAATAATGAGAGATTTTCAGGAAAGTGCACTTTGGTATCCCACATCATCTTTATGCACAGCATGTGTTAAAAACACTTTCTTTGAATCCTAGATCCACCTTTACTAGCTGTATTACCATGGCCAATTTACTTACCTGAGGCTCTGATTCCAACATGTAAAAACACAGGAGTACCTTCTTCCCAGTGCTGAGACAATTAAACAAGATAACACACAGAAAACGCTCAGAGCCACTGCCCACCACACAAGAAGCAGTCACTGAGTGTCAATTATCATCATCATTATTATTAATGAGTATGAGGATGGTAATTACAGGGGCAAGTCTGAAGGGAGGGTTGCTACCCCTGGGATGGTAGCTTTTAAAACTAAAACTCAAAGGCTGAATTCCTGTGATTAGAATTTTATTTTCTATAAATCTATGAATCACGATTTATTCCTAAAATGTTATAACAACATCTAACCTACTGGAATCTGTCACAAGCCCCACTAAGTGGGCTCTGCTAACACGTAAGGCAGGAAATGAATGGTATCAGTGCCGGATAAATTCCGTCTTCCTGGAGAACTGAATTTTTGAAAGCAGACTCACCTAAGTCTCTGTGATGGTTAATTTTATGTGCCAGATTGAAGGTTTTTAATTTTTTTTGAAAGAGATTAACATTTAAATTGGTAAAGTTAAAGTATCAAATTGCCCTCCATAATATGAGTGGACCTCATCTAATCAGTTGAAGTCTTGAATAGAATGAAAAGAGTGACTTCCTGGAGCAAGAGGGAATTCTCCAGCAGACAACTTTGGACTTGAACGGCACCATTGACCTCCTGGTTCTCCAGCCTGCCAGCCACTCTGATGACTTTGGACTTGCAAGACTCCAGAGCTGTGTGAACCAGTTCCTTATTTAAAACACACACATGCATGCACATGCATGAACACTCACACACACGAGAGCTGTTGGGAAAGTATCCAGCCATGTATTATAATATAAAAAATAGAGACTGGGAAAGCTGGGATGGCTCAGTGGGTTGAGCGCTCGCTTTGAAGCCCTGGGGACCAAGGATCGAATCCCGCCCCCGGCCCATGCGGACCCACGTGCTGAACTGGGGTGTATCCCCAGTTCAGTTCTTGCCTATGTGGGAGGCTTCCAGCCCAGTCCCTGCCCTGTGCAGCACTGTGCCCACCTGTGGAGTAAAACTATATGGAAAACTAATGTCAACTATGCAGACTGCTCTGGGCCCTCCCCCTTCTCTCTGTCTCTCTCTGTCTCTGTTTCTCTCTGTCAAAAATCAATAAAATAAATCTTTAAAAAAAAAAATAGAGGCATTTATGGTTGGATTTTTTCTGGATAGTATATATGTATTTATTATATATAACAAATATAATACTTATAGTATATATAAATATTTATATATTATATACATTATAATATATAATGTATAATATATACATTATATATTATCATATACATTATATAATATACAATACATAATGTATATTATATAATGTATATGATAATATATTATAATATAATGATATATGTATAATATAGTATGCATTAAAATATGTAAATATTTATATGCATATTTGTAAATATATACATATTTATTCTACTATAACACCTATGCTATGCAGAGCTTGACCTGGAGGCAGAGTGAGGTAGCGTGGGTAGACTTACACTTTAAGGATACACATGAGTTTGAATCCTAGTTGTACTATTTACCAAAAAACTAGCCCTAAGTCATTTCTACTCTCCCAGCCTCAACTTCCTCACCTGGAAAATGAGAATCAGTGTTTGCAAAGATTGGTCAATGCTTAGAAAGCTCCTGGCATATGATAGACACGCACTAAATTGTACTTACCATTATTAACTAGTAAAAAACAATATTTTTTATTCTCAAGTAGTTACAATAATTGCCATTTTGCCTTGTCCCCCCTTGCATTGGAAGGAAAGGACACTTCTTGAATCTCAAAGAAAATCCTGGCTTTCATTTACTAATCAATACTCAGTCAAGGACTTGGGCCTATTTTTATCATTTCTCTGAATGCTATAAACCTCAGGTAATCAACCTCATTGTTTAGCTGCAACTTTCTCTACAAAGTTATTCATAACAAGGTCATAATTAGGTACAATTATCTCCAGAGACTGAATTATAATCACCACAGAATCGAATTAAATTTTCATATTATAAAGAAATTTAGGGAGTAAAATGTCTTGCCACCTTTGAAAAACAATTTGCTTGTCCATTTGCACAAAATAATAATTAAAAAAAACTGTTTTTCCACCAAAACCCAATGGGAACCCTCATAGGTTTTCCCCTCAAAACTGATATTTTACTGGCTAGCAGTCCTAACAGGGGAAGAATTTGGATTTATTGAAGACATGCTAACCTCCAGGCACTGTGATCCACATGTCACACTTTTTATCTGGTTTTATTTTAATAGCACCCCCATAAAATTGGTACTTGGAATCCTGTTTCAGTGATTTGAAGATTGAGTTTTAAAGGGGTGAAGTAAACTACCCAATGTCATCAGCATTCAAACTTAGTTTTGTCTTATTCTAAGGTCCACTAGTATCAATAGCACATTGCCTCTATCAGGCCAGTGGCAACATATTCTTTCTTCTAAAGGCTGGTCAGGCCCTGAGCCTAGTGAGAATGCCACAGTGTGATCAAAATAATTGGTCTTTTTCTTACTGTTGAATAACGTTTTATAAAAAAGATTTTTGGCTACTTTTCTCCTAATATTACAGAATAATATAGTAAATTCATATAACATAATGTGATATAAAATACACTTGGGCAGAGTCTACCTCCCCAAATCAACTCCTCCTATGAGTATAATCCTGACTGACACCAATATCCACTTGGACATCCCATCCAGACCTCACATTCTTCAATTTCCTCATCTCAAGATCATCTCTGGGAAGCCAGGATAGCTCAACAGGTTGAATGCTTGCCTTGCAACCACAAGATCCAGGGATCCAATTCTGGTCCGAGCCCATGCAAACCCATATCTGAACTGCGGCACAGCTGGAAACCACCAGGTTGGCATGGAAGCAAAGGTTCTCACCTCCCATGAGAAAGGCCCCAAATTCAGTTTCTGCCCCATATGCCCCCACAGCCACCTGTATGGAACGAAACTATGTCACAACTACTGATGTATAACTATGGAGACTGCTCTGGGTACGCCCCACTTCTCTCACTCTCTTTCTCTCTCTTTCTCTCTCTCTCTCTCTCTCTCTCTCTCTCTCTCTCTCTCTCTCTCTTTCTCCTCTCAAACAATAAAATAAATCTTAAAAAAATATATTTCTTTAACTCAGACACTCAGTCTCATGATGATGAGATTTTGTTACACATAAATTTTTCTATCACTCAGTTATTGACCATGCACCCCACCATCTGTCCCTTTGCCTTTTGTTTCAACAAGTATTCTTACTTTGACTATTCTTTGACCTTCATGTGACCTCCAATCTGTCAATTCTTCTAATTTCCACTAATTCATTATCCTCTTCCTTTTTTTCCTTATTTTCCAACTTAGAGTCAACAGTCTATCATTTTAATTACACTATTAGTTATACTTTAAAATTCTTTGTCTCTCTATATTTTATTGCTTCTCTGTGATAATATCTTTAACCCTGGGTAAGTTGAGCTGTCTTTTTATTGCATGTCTATACCTCAGCAGCTAAAAACTTCTAGAAAAATGTCATGCAACAGATTATGTTGGTTTCACTAATAATTATAATAATATGATGGCCATCCTCAAATTGGGATGCAACATTTCATTCCATTGCTACCACACCTCTCAGAATGTCCTCCTGACCAACATAACAATTTCAAATCTCTGTTCTTCTCAGATCTCTGCTATACTCCCCTACCTTACTTTCATGCCCCCATACTCCAACAGGTTACATCTCATTTCACAGAGAAAACTAAAGTCATAAAATAGAAGCTCATCAACTTCATGCTATCGGCCCTGTAGACCAATACTATCTTCTCCTTCCTGGGATTATAACAAGTAGCACACCTCTGATCTACAGCTAACCTTTCATGGGTGTTGAATTTCATTATTCCAACCCTTCTTGGGAATTGCATGTGAATGATTATGTTGTCTTTCTCCTATGCATTCTAATTCTTTTAGAAGAACCTATGGTATTGATGAAAAGGGGCTATCACTTATGATCCTATATTGATAATAAAGATAAGAAAATAGTTTGACAATTTATATAAAATGGATAAGTTCCTTAAAATTACAACTTACCAAAACTGCCTCAAAAATAAAACCAGAGTAATGTTTTATCTATAAAAGAAATTAAGTCTATAATTAGAATTTTCCTAAAGAAAAATTTCAACCCAGATAACTTCATTGATGGCCTCACTTCCAAAGCTGTTGAAAGAAATATAAGCAATCTTATAGACAAGCTCTTCCAAATAACAAAAAAACAGGGAGCATTTCACAACATATTGTATGAGCATAACTTTAATTTAAAAACAAAAACATGAAAATGACATTGAAAGAAAGGAAGATCTTCCTCATGCAAAGAGCTGTAAAAAATTTTTAAATATAATACTAGAAAATTGATAGATGTAATGACAAATAAAAATAATAATACATCATGACCGAGAGAGTTTATTCCAAAAAAGCAAGGTTGGAATATCAGTCTAGAGTCAATTAAGTTTTCCACATTAACAGAATAGAGGGCAAAAGTAAAAAGTCCCAGTACTTACTTGGGATAAAATGAAAGTCCTTCAAAAACTAAGGACTTTCATTTTATCCCAAATAAGTACTGGGGAGAGCCAGGATGGCTCAGCAGGTTAAGTCCCAGGAACTGAGGATCAAATCTTGGCCCCAGCCCATGAGGACCCACATGCTGAACTGGGATGTGCTTCCCATGTGGGAGGTCCCCACTTCAGTTCTTGCTAGAGCAAGCTTCCCATATGGGAGACCCCTGAACAGGTTCCCGCCCTGCCTCACCCCATGAGCACCTGTTGGAATGAAACCATGTCAAAAACTAATGACATACAACTATGGAGACTGCTCTGGGCCCTACCCCTTCTCTTTGTCTCTCTCTGTCTCTCTGTCAAAAACAATAAAATAAATCTTTGAAAAACAAACAAGCAAACAAAAATCTCCAGCAGATTATTTTGTAGAAATTGGTAAATTAATTCTAAAGTATATATGGGCGCACAAAGGGCCAAGAAGAGTAAAAATCTTGAGAAGAGCAATGTCTGAGGACTTCTACTATCAGAAAATCTTATTATCGGGAGGCCAGGATGGCTCAGTGGGTTAAATGCTCACTTTTCAGCCCCGGGGACCAGGGATGGAATCCCAGCCCCAGCCCATGTGCACCTATATGCTGAACTGGGGAGTGCCCCCACTTCAGTTCTCACCAGGGTGAGACCCCGGCCCAGTTCCTGCCCTGTGCAGCCCGGTACCCACCTGTGGAATGAAACTATGTGGAAAAACTGATGATGTGCAACTATGGAGACTGTTCTGGGCCCTCCCCCTTCTCTCTGTCTCTGTATCTCTCTCTATCTCTCTGTCAAAAACAATAAAAATAAATCTTAAAAAAAAAAAGAAAAGAAAATTTTATTATGAAGCCACAGTTACCAAGGCAGTGAGTTATTAGCACAGGAATAAGCAAACATAGTAATTAAATTAAAGACAATGTCCAGAAACAGACCCTCACATGTACAGATACTCGATTCATGGTAAAGATGACTGGAGTGGAATGGGAAAAGGATGATCTTTTCAATAAAATGTGCTGAGTCAGTTGGGGATTTATATTGGCAGTGGCGGATGAATTTTGACCCTTACATTTGTGGAGTCCTGGTAATGTTCTGTTCTTGGTCTGAGTGCTGGTTACAAGTATGTGTTCATTTTGTGAACATTGATTGAGGTGTATACTTCTTTCTATATATTTTATACTTTAGTAGGTCTATTTTTAAATGACCTGTGAGAATCACTGTTACACAGAGCCACAAATTCTCCTTAGACTCACATTATAAAGTCCTCAAATACACGTATTAGCACCCTGAGTATAATCTCATCTCCTTGACCTGGGTTGTCCAACATGGTAGCTATTAACCACATGTAGCTACTGAGCACTTCAAATGTGGCAATTAAGCACTTCAAGTATGCCTAGTGCCACTGAGAAACTGAACTTTTAATTCTTATTTAATTTTAAAACTGATACTTAACATAGTTATTAGAAAAATTAAGTGTATTTGGAACAATTTGGGAATGTAAATTTACTGTTTCAATTGTAAATTTTATTAAATATAAATACAATGCAAGTAGTTCTGATAAAAATTTAGCATCTGAATTCAGATATACTCTGAGACATACTTCTGATTTTGAAGAATCACTATGCAAAAAGGAAAAAAATGTAAACTTCTGTGAATGTTGATATTAACTACATGTTGAAATGATAATATTTTAGATGTAATGGGTTCAGTAACATTCTTAGAATTTATTGTACTTGTTCATTTTTTTTATATTAATTAGAGAGTTGAAGATTATACATATAGCTTGCATTGTTCTTCTGTTGCATTGAACTGACCTAGATAAAATAGACATGAGAGGAGAAGTCTTCCTAATCTTTGCCCAAAAAATCCTAATTGAAGATAAAAGTTCGTAGATATTCCTCAATTTGAATTTAATCCATGAGGTCAAATTTTTCTTACTTGGATACTGATAAAATTGTTTTCTAAGTATAAAAATACTTATATGTATTTTCCAACCTGCCATGTAGCGCTTGCTTTTATTACAAATATATCATTGTCTCCACAGCTAGACAGAAAGCTCCTTGAGACTTGAGACCAAATCTTTTTTCTCTACCCATCCTTAATGCTGCTGTCTGAACAAATATTAGTCACTCAATAAATCCTTGCTGGTTAATTTCTAGAAGCCCTTCTGTGTAAAAAATTGAAGAGAAGCCATTCTGTGAAAAGTATTTTATTTGAAAAGCTAAGCTTTCATTCTTTGGTGCTGCTAGATTGACTGGAAATAAAAATATCAGTATTTACTGTTCTTGTCTAGAAATGTATCTATTGCTGCTGTGAGCCTTGTGAACTACAAATCTTCCTTTGAAATCAAAGCCATGGTGGAAATAAAGGAGACCAAGGACATTTTTGTTTCTTGAAGAGTTTCCTCAGGGCTGAGTTCAAAGAATGGAATTTTTCAATATGCTCATGTATGCTAAAAAAGATGCAGAGTTCTGTAATATAATGTTCAAGAATGTTAAATGTGGTGTTCCATTGATTTCAGCTCAAATCAAAAACAAACTTTTAAATAATATTTACTGTCACGCAAGTGATAAGTTTCCTTGAGAGATGGTGAGCTCCCAATTGAATGTATTTATGTGGATATTGATTGGTATTTCATCAGAAATATCAAGGCAACAAGACAGTAAATAAGATGAACTCTAAGGACCTTTTGAACACTTGGTTCTATTATTCATGCTGAACTTAACTGCCCAGTGGAACTTTCTGAGGGCACAACTTCTGTATCCCAGTATATTACATAGTGACATGTAGCATTGCTGAACCTAGATATTCTGAGAACCAGTACCTAAACAGAGAGAAGTAGGAGGGAAAATCTTAAAGCGAAGAAGCCAGAATCATCCACATCACCCACTAAACCACTCCTTGTGCTGGAAGGGACCACGGCAACTGTGTTCCATGCCTAACCCATGATCAGCATCTCAGAAATACTGACCACCTGCCAAGTGGTCATGATGCATACTCTGAAAGGGGCAGGCAATAAACTACAGGCTGTTAAAACTAGCATGGCTTAACGACTTGACACAGTAGCCTGCCCAGCCCACGCTATCACTAACCATCACATAGTTACTGGATATTCTCTGCTACATTGATCTGAATGTCAATCATAGTGGCACATTAGAATCACCTGAAATACTTTTTAAAGATTTATATTTATTATTGTGAAGGGCCTAGAGCAGTCTCCATAGTTATATGTCATCAGTTTTCAACATGGTCGGCTCCTCACAGGTGGGCAGGGGCCACACAGGGTGGAAACCAGACCAGGGGCCTTCCTCATAGGAGGCACACCCCCTCAAGCCAGGGGTCAAACTGGGGGGGGGGGGGGCGGCGAAAACCAAACTTACGGGGGGCTCCTGCATGGGAAGCACATCCCAGTTCAGCATATGGGTCCACATGGGCTAGGGCCCAGATTCAATCCTCAGTGCCCAGGGCTGCAAAGTAAGTACTTAACCAGCTGAGCCATCCCGGCTTCCCCTGAAATACTTTTAAAATCTCAGTATTCATACTGGGAACAAAGTGAAATATGATGGGGATACAGAAAAACAAAGAAAGAACAATACATGCTGTCAGGAAGCAAGAAGTTAACTGCTGCTCTGAGAAGGAAGTTGTGGGCAGACAGAGTAATGTTTACAGAGTTTTTTGAAGAAACTTTATGAGGTGAACAGTAAAAGTGTCCTACTAATAAAGGTCTACATTTTGGACTTCCTGTTTAAAATGGTTACAGATTAGTTACTCACATTTACCTCTCCTTTTTTCCTAGAACACCCCTATATTCCAGAAAAGCAATACAGACATGTGTACCTATGAGGATAACAAGAATGGAAACGAGCATGGATAGCGTTTTCAAAGTCTGAAAACATGTAGAGAGGCAGCAACTGTCTTAGCAAATCATAAAGAGCAGAAAGCTTGCTGTGTGTTGGGTGCAAAGTGAAGAAGCAAGAAGGTTGATAATACAGAATCCCAAATGTCTGAAACTAGAGAGGGACCCCGGAAATATGGCAGGTGCAGGGAAGAAGAGAATGGTTGAAAATGTGCATGGGACTACTTGCATTTCTTTGCCTCACTATCTCTCTTTCAGAGGAAAATGTGTTTAACTCAAATTCTCATGAGGGTGTAGCCTTCTGTGGTGCTAACTGCATAGAAAGTCTCTGATCTTAACTATCATGTTCCCTGTCCCTGAGTGGCCATTGAATCAAAGACCTGAATCATCAGGGGTTAGTGATTGTTCCAGTACTTGCTTACCTCTCTAGATTCACAGTTTTGCTCAAGTTGAGCTCTGATGAGTCCCTCTATGTTCATGTCAGCCCAGATATTTATTTTTAAAAGTGTGTCTGTGTGTGTGTGTGTGTGTGTTTTCCAACTTTTGTGTGTGTGTGTGTGTGTGTGTGTATTTTATAGGAGATTTTTTTCCTAGAGAACTAATTGCCATATTGCTAAAAATTGAACTTTATCATTCTTTGTACCTTTGGAATGTCCTAAATATTTTATACTAATTTTTTTAAAGATGGACTCCTCGAATTTCTCTCCTAGTTTCTCAGCCAGACAACCAATCACATCTCCACCATCCATAGAAAATTGGGAATTTAACTCTCCTGGAGAGGTTACACAGGGACATAAGGCAGAGGTGAGGAGAAGGGTGATCTTCCACAAAGCAGTAGGGAGAGCGGGACTGCATGGTGAGATCCTAAGTGCCTTCGCCATGCATACTCACAGAATGCTAGCAGTCACTCACATCCACAAGCCTGTGGTGGAGGACCCCTCTATAAGATGACCAGCCCAAGAGAAAAGATCTACAGATACTGACATGTGAGGATTTCCACCAAACAGCAGTCAACAACTCAAACATCCCCATGCACGTACACATGCACACTGCTTTACAACAGAACATCAATCTTAAACATGAAAACATAGCAAAGACTCGGAAGACATTTAAGAAGTCCTCCACATGAAAGACAGATATTAAAGTAAACAGTAAAAATTCTGAGAGAGATAGCACAAAGCAGAGGAAAACATATCCCAACACACACACACACACACACACACACACACACACACAATTAACATGAAAAAGAGAAGATTTTTATCCTGGTAAAATAAGAAATGGAGGCTATAAAAAAAAACAATCAGATTTTTTTAAGTTAACTTTTGGGATCAAAAGCAAATTTTAAAATCTTTCTGAGAAGAGAAACAGTCAGATGAAAGGATCAATAATCAAAATGTCATCAGATTTCTCAATCATAATGGGAAAAGGCTAGAATGTCGATGGACCATGGAGAAGACAATGGAGCAAAGCTTTCAAAGTCTTCCAGAACTTGATGCACACTGTTTCTATCTGCAGTGAAACTATTATATTAATCGAGGGTAAGGGTAGGGAAAGAAACATTTCCAGACATGCTATGTCTCCAATAATGTACCTCCCCAAGAACTCTTTCCTAGGAAATTAATGCAAGACATATGACACCAAAAGAGGGGAGAATCCAAGAAGGATAAATACAGAGGATCCAGAAGGCAGTCAATCTGCAAAACAAAGTCGTAAATGGAGTTCCCTGGCCAATGGAGAAGAAAACATAAAATCCCACATGAATACTAGGTAGCAGCCGAGATCCAACCAAGGCAACAGAGAGCTCCAGGAGGAAAAGAGGACACTCGGTGTATTTTAGCATATGAGATGAGATTTACACTTCTAGTGCAAAGTTCAGCATGAATTAATGATAGATACATTAAAAACTCAGACAAAAAATTTATATGAAGCAAATGATAACTTCAGTTTAAACAGTTTAATAACTATAAGAACTACATGGCTTAGCTCTGAATAATAAGGAAAACACTGAATAATTATTTAACCAAAATGATAATACAACTATGTAGGGGGCAGAGAAGTGTCTATGTGGTGCAGCGGGTAAAGCCTGAAACAGCAAATCTTCCCTTTTCATAGTTTTTCAATAGATACTAAGATTGAAATATCAACAGATATCAATAGATATCTGATGCAGATATGAGTAAATATCAATAGAAATACACAATTTAGAAATCAGGAGATGAATTCCAGAAGATACACTCCTGAATAATTTCATAATGATTGATTCTGAGGAATCATCACATCCTAGAAATTGAGGGAAGTATGGTGGATAAGAGACCATTGGTTTCATTATGTCCTACTAAACCATTTGTCTTTGCTTTTTTTTAAATAAAATTTAATGTAGTTAAAATAAAAAAATATCTTACTCTTCGACCATTTTTGCAATCACATGTGTATATCATTTTGATGTGACATCCCCTTTGGATCCTTAGGGTCCCAGCTTCATTGACTTAATCCTGAACATACCCCATGTTCCCAGTGCTAAAGGAAATGCTTTCCTGACATTCATTCATTGGATGCTTGTGAGGCAAGCATAAGTAAATAGAGAAACTGAAACAAAATAAAAAATAATTTCCAAACATTCCTTGGAGTCAAAGGTGGTTCAATGACACACAGTTCTGGCCATGTAAGTGGAAGTCTGCAGGCAACTCTTCATATTTCTAGAAGGAATGTGGCCATGCTGTAGCCTTCTTGAGGCCAGGAGCATACAAGCTAAACACAAAGAATGAAGGCTAGAAAAAGCCTGGATATCTAACCTTCTCAGTGAACCACCACACCATCCAGGACTACCTAATTTCAGACTTCTTGTTTAATGAGGAAAATGAAAGTGTTTAAAAATATTTAAGTCACTCAAGTAACATTTCCTGTTGCACTTCCCTAAACACAACCTAGCTGATACAGGCTCCAAAGCCTCTTCTGTTTCCCAGCTATTGTTCCCTCTCAGAAGCCCACTTACTGCTGTCAAACAGAGAAGCAATTACAGCTCCAAGCACAGATTTTTCCCTCTTCAGTGTTCTTTCACATTTCTCGGGGAAAGTGCATGAAGATGGAAGTCTCCACAGAAATTGTTGATGAATTGCAGAGCCACAGAAGCAGCCAACTTGCTGAGGCACCAATCATAATTTTTCTGATTTGTTGGGCTAATCAATAGAAACCTTTGAAGCCTGTTGATGGTATCACCTAAAACTGTAGCATGGCCCAAGGACAGGTGTACCCCAGAGCAAAGCAGAAATTGCAGTAGACTTGTTTGGCTTTTTTAAATTCTTGTCTGCATTTGTAAAGTTAACTTATTTTGGTATAAGTAACAAACATAGTAACAATATTAAAGGGTAAAGAGAAAAATCTCTCACATACCCCCTGCTCTACCTCAAAAAAATATTTTCATTTTTGACTTTTGAGTTCATTTAGAGTCCATGTATCCACCCATTCTCACTTTCATAGCTGTAATCATATATATGAAATTGGTTCACATGATCACAACAAATCACAAAAGATTTGACATGCACAATCTTCATAATTTTCACTTTAATAACTTACTCTTCTAGTAAATGCCTATTACATAATAGGTACTAGTGTGAGAGCTATAGATTGAATACTACCCAGTCTCATGGTTTATTTGACCATTCCACTAAGGATGGATATTTAGTTCATTTCCAAGTTGCTTCAGTGAGCATCTTCATAAGCATAGCTTTTGGCTTCTGATAATTTTTTCAATTTTATGTAGTGAGATTACTAGATCAAAAGCACCTATCTCCTAAGATAAAGTATCATAAATATGTTCATTAGGGACCTCATCTAGCTTTATCAGAGTCATGCTATTTTCTTCTTTAGGTCAGTGTCTTCTGAATCAAAATTTCAGAAGACACGTGGGTGCCTATGGTTAGAAGATCTCAAGTTACATGTCTGTACTCTTGTAGCAAGAAAGGTTGGAGAAGGAGTGAGTGTCTAGTTTCTACCTTGGAACACCAAATATATGGAGAAATTTTTCAAATGTACAAATGTGTTTAAAAAGCATTAGCCAAAGCCAATGCTCTCTTTTTGCACAATTAAAGGATGAGGCCAGTTATCCCAGCTGAAAGTACAATATAGCTCCATTCTGTACCACTCTAATGAAACTGCTCTTGCCACAGTCCCACTTGGTCTTTATTCCACCAAGTCTACAGGTCACTCTTTAGCCCTTATCTTCCCAAATTCCCTTATTTTACTTTAGTAATTCCTCCTCCTCTCTGAAACTTAATGCTTTAGTTTCCATAATATTATACTCTACTGGTCCTCTTTCTTTGTATCAGATAGCTCCTTTTTGGTCTCTTTTCTGATCTTCCTCCACTGATCCCTAAATATTGGTATACCTTAAGGTTTCTTATGTTACCCACATTTTCTCCCACCTGCAGATGATTTTCTCAAGCAATATTAATCTCCCATAGATATAACTACCCTGTTTCCCTGAAAATAAGACAGTGTCTTATACCCTGTTTCCCCGAAAATAAGACAGTGTCTTACCCTGTTTCCCCAAAAATAAGACCGTGTCTTTTATTAATTTTTGCTCCCAAAGATGCACTAGGTCTTATTTTCAGGGGGATGCCTTATACGTATTTCAGCGAGAGGCAAAACTATAAGTAGGTCTTATTTTGGGGGGGATGTCATACTTTCGGGGAAACACGGTACTACTTTGCATCACTTGGGTTTTGGTTGGGACAAGAAACTTTTATATATTCCAAATAGAAAGGGATTAAATACAGGGAACAACAAACCTTGGAAGGGCTAAGGATGGTTAAGTCGGGAAAGCCACCACGGATATTCTCAGTGGTCATTTTGACTCTCAATTTGAGTGAGTAATTTTTGAGAGCTATCCTGGAGATTGCTTTGAACCTCATATCTGCCCTTGCAACTGCCTTCATCTGGCTTTGGAAAATAATGACCTCTTCTCTTCTGCCTTCCAAATCTCCAGTGAGTCACATCTCACATCTGTGCACTACACTTTCCAGAGCAAGAGAGAGTGCTTAATCCCTGAATCCCCAGAGAAGTTGAGATTCACTATGATTGGGGTCTTCTAAGTAACAAGTCCACCTCCAATACCTAACTCTATAGTCTATAGTGACTTAGTCTACACTCATCAGTACATCTATCCCCCTAAACCCAATGTGGTTGACTCAGCCTAGTTTTATGGTCTATCCCTATGTAGCTTCTTCAGACCCACACAGATTCTAGTTGAAAACAAAATCAAATCTTTCCCTGGAATGAGGGAAGAAGGAAAAGAAAAATCATCAGTTGTATACTATCGAACTCTATTTCTATTGCTTCATTTTTCTTCTGCAAAACCACAGTAGTTGCATCATAACAACTCGCTCTTTCTTTAACCCATTTTCCTCATTATAGCCAAAACCATTCTTATAACATGTAAATCTGATTGTGTCACTCCTTGTTGAAAATCATTCATGGCTCCCTGTCACTAAATTCTATATAAAGTCTCGATGATCAGGTACCTTTTAGCACAAATTTATCTCTCTCTCTAATACCTGACTTGCATTTTATGTTACAGTAATATCCAGCCACAACATGTCTGACTCAGTGCCTGGTAAGCAGTTCATGCTCCATCAATGATTATTGAGTAAGTAAATGAATGAATAAATGAGATGATATGACATTGTCATTCTAAAGTAAAAGTAGGGGAAGCCGGGATGGCTCAGTGGGTTAAGTGCTCACTTTGCAGCACCGGGGACCAGGGATCAAATCCTGGCCCCGGCCCGTGCGGAACCATATACTGAACTGGGAGCTCTCCCAGTTCAGTTCTCTCTCTGTCTCTGTATCTCTCTCTCTCTCTCTCTCTCTCTCTCTCTCTCTCTTTTTCTCTCTCTCTCTCTCTTTCTCTCTCTCTCTCTCTCTCTCTCTTTTTCTCTCTCTCTCTCTCTCAAAAATAAATAAATAAATATATATATATATAGATTAAAGTAAAAGTAAGGCTAAGGTAGCCTTCTTCTTTTTCTTTTGTACCTCACTTCCCTCCCATCCTAGGTGGGGCTCAACCCACAGTGGGTGTTCCAAGATGCTGGGTAGCTAATAAAATTAACACATTCATTTTACTACTCCAAAAAGAGCTCCACTGAATTCAGATTCCTGGCAATTAAAGCAGATTTTCTAGGTGTTAAAATTATTGGCCCATTGTAGGATAAAAAGTGGGTGAAAGAATTCATTAGTTCATTGAAATACAATGAAAGGAACATAATTAAAACATTTAAGCAATTTCTGGATCACAGAAAATAAGTATCAGAGGAGAGAACAAATCCTCAGCCATTTGGTTAAAAGGAAAGGGCCCACACTTCCTGCTTTCTCACAACACTGTCAACTGGCTGATTCAAAACTTTCCCCTCTACCTCCTCCTCACAACGTAATTTGCTTTAATGAGCTCTATTCTTGGCCCAGAGACTGGAAGTAGGGGTAGCATAAATCTAGGCAGGGCAGCTTAGAAGGGGGAAATTGTGATTTTCTTACTCCTGTCCCTGCTTTTAGTAGTCAGTTTTTGGACTAGCAACTTATACCTGCCACTATGCTCAGTGCTTTACATGCATCCCACTTTATTCTCACAAATGAGGTACATAAAATTATCCTCTTTTATCAATGAAACTAAGGTTGAGTAATGTGCCCAAA
>PVKE010013808.1:0-35965 GCA_004027555.1 Craseonycteris thonglongyai
GCCTGGGCCGGAGCCGGGATTCGATCCTCGGTCCTCGGGGCCTCAAAGCGAGCGCTCAACCCGCTGAGCCGTCCCGGCCTTCCCGCGTCTGGCTATTCTTGCTCCCCAGTTCCTGCCGTCTCCTCCGCTAACATTGGACCACAGTAGGACTAGCTCCTGGGGGCCCAAACCAGTTAGTTCCCCTACTATGAGGGGCAGAGGGTTGTGCGCGCGGTCACACACACACACATACCCTCAAAGATCAGAATATGAACCCCCTCAAAGAAAGAGAAAAACAAAACAAAAAAACACTTCTCCTAGGGGCAAGTCTGCCAGGTCTTCTCAGATTTGCTCGCCTCAGCCCTTAATATCTAAAGCCGAAGTCACAATGACGCAGCGAATCTAAGCCTAAAGCCTGGCAGTCCTCCACTCCCTCCTTAGTCCCACCTCTCCCAATCCCGCGGGTGGGGCGGGGGGCGGGGCTGAGAAAGGAACGGCGGGCACGCCCAGCAGCGCCCCCGTCAGACTTCCTCCTGTCACCAGGGGAGGTGACAGAGTCCAGATGGGCATGCCTCCCCCCTCCCCCCAGACCTATGAGGCTCCCTCTCACCCGCCCCCCAACGCCCCACCCTAACAGGCCACCCTTCTTCCAGGCCCAAGGGTCCCTATTCCACGCCCCTAGACAACTCTTCCTTCCTGGATCTGCAGCCACCTCGAGCTCTGCCCTGAACCCCAGGGTGTGGTGCTCAGCTCCCGCTTTTGTTGGCCACCTGGCTCAAGTGGGCCGGGCCGGCCTAACCAGGCCAGGTATAAAATAGTGAGAGCTTTGCAGGAAGAACCCGCAAGTCACCCCAAACCTTGGACAGCCAGAGTCGCCCCGGCTAACAGCAGCCCAGCCAATCAGCGCACCGCAGGAACCATGGCTGGTGAGTGCCCGCCGGCCGTGCACGCAGCCCCCCAGTTCTCATGCGTGTGCAAAGAGCCTCGGCCGCGCAAGCAGCCCCCAGTTCTCGTGCGTGTGCAAAGAGCCTCGGCCGCGCACGCAGCCCCAGCTCTCGTGCGTGTGCAGAGCCTCGGCCCTGAGTATTCTTCCTTGACTCAAAACTGGAAAAATGAAGGCATCAGGGCCCCAGGTTGAACCCTGACCAGACGAACTTCTGTTTATACCTCACCTCCACATACTCGGGTGGGCATTTAAAAGAGCCAAACTTGCAAGCAAAATAGCCCCCCTGAAACTGGTCGGAAACCCGCATCAGAGGCCAGATCTGATGCTTTGGCACACCTTCTTAGGCCTTACAGTTTTTAAATCATTTTTGGAATAAGTTGCTAATATTTAAAATAAACATAGGTGCTTTTACTTAGTAATGTGGACTCCCAGCGTATGAAGCAAAACTGGTGGACGATTTGGCAACGATGAGTGACCTGGAGCTGGGAGACCAGCCCTAGCCCCAGGCTGCTAGCCCAGGACACCTCTTCCATTGTGACCGTTGCATTGGGCAAACCCGATTTAGGATGGAGTTCATTTCCAGTGACAGAGACTCTCCTCTCTGCCATCAACCTGAGGGGACCTTAGAGGTCACCACAACTTTATCTGATGCATGCATGGCGTCTAACACATCCTCGACCAGCTGCAACTCCCAGCGAGCCTCACTGAGTGCGATTGGACAGCTTAAAATTTAGAAAGCTGTTTCTTCAGAACTCTTGTCTGGCCTCTGCACCTAGTTCTGCCTTCTGAAAACACACAGAACTACAGAATATTCAATACTTTTACGTGTATCTTAGACCAAGAAAAAGGGGATGGGGAAGCCGGGATGGCTCAGTGGGTTAAGTGCTCACTTTGCAGCCCCGGGGACCTAGGATCGAATCCCGGCCCCGGCCGTGGCCGTGTGCGGACCCATGTGCTGAACTGGGGTGTGCCCCCAGTTCAGTTCTCTCTCTCTCTCTCTCTCTCTCTCTCTCTCTCTCTCTCTCTCTCTCTGTCAAAAACAATTTAAAAAGAAAGAAAAGAAAAAGAAAAATGGGGGAGGGATTAATGAGGGGACAATGGGAAGATTTGAAGCTTGTGTTAATAGTTTCAGCTGTACCCAGCTGACCAAATCTTAACGTTAATGGAAGCATCCAGAGCTTGTTTGCAGCTAACGGATGCGTGACTCTTGCACACATTCCTTGGGGAATCTAGTGAACCCAGAGGGCAGAGCAGGGTGTAGGAAACTGATTTGAGGGCCTGCCCTTATCATTGAACAGGTTTTCCTTGATTACTTATACTTCCTGCCAAAATGATCATGTGGATAATATACCTTTTACCATTAAAGATATCTAGACATGCTTTATATAGAAGCGATGTACCGCAATCTCTTTCTCTATCAACTTTATATGTTCTGTGTTGGCCATCAATGAAACTGGGTTGACAAGAGTACAGTTTAATCTGGAAGTTTAGTGAAAACTCCTGGTTTCAGACTGGCCTGAGGTTGAAGGCAGAGAAGAGTAGAAAGGTCAGAGCAACAGAGGAGGACATAGGTCAGCTCCCAAGAGACAAGATGCCTCAGTCACCAGAATGTACCCTCCACAAAGAGAAAGATTTGTGTCTGGCATAGCCCAACTGCCCAGAGCAGTGCCTGGTGCATAGCTTGTGCTCAATAAACACCTTGGTGGAGAGGTTGGGTTTGTGAGAACATGAGCATTTCAGGGGGAGAAAGAAAAGTTGACTGGTGTGGACTTGGGGTGGAAATGTGTTGGATATGGTCACTTCTATAAGTGAATGGGGTGCATGAAAAGCAGTAATGAATTTTAAACTATAGGTACTGATAATCCCATTTGTCTTTGAAGGCTTAGCTGCAAGGGCAGCTCCTTTGGAAGGCTTTTCCTAATAGGCCAGCCCTAATGTAAATGGTGGTTTTCCGTTGTGAAACTTTGTCCCTTGCCTCTCCTATCAGGCTAATGCCATTAATTACTTGTGTGTCTTATTGCCTCTCTTCTGGTAAAGTCCAAGAAAGTCTACTCTAACTTGTCACATAGTTAATTGAGTGGCACAAAGGGAATCCGAATCCTCCAAGTCTAAAAAACTCAGATTTGTCCATGAAAAATGACCCAGAAATGAGTGACTCAGAATTATTAGGCTGGCTAGTAAGTCTCCTGATTTACCCCATACCTCTGGAAAATAAGCATGTAACTGTCTGGTAATTGCAAATGAATGTTCTGCTAATTGCCTAGTCACAACCTTTGACTATTTTTCTACTGAGTTGTTTTTAGGAATCTGTATATTCCATATTATGCTAAACTTTGTTGGTTATGTTTCTTACAGGGTCTGGCAGAAGTAACACCCTTTTTAAAGTGGTATGGCACAATCATATATGCTTATGATTTTGTAAAAGATTTGTTATAGATTACCAGCTCATAAAAGGGGTGTTATTTCTGCTGGACCCTCTATGTTCTTCCTGTTTGGGTCTTTTCTCTCTCTCTCTTTTTTTTTAAGGCATGGCTGTAACTAGGCATGGTGAGCTCCTTTGAAAACAAGGCATAGATATCCAGACTTTCTTACCTCCTGGAAAACACCTTTATGTTTTACTACTTAGGAAATGCTTGTTAATATTGATAAGAAGTAAATAATATTGATAACAAGTAAGCAAAGGGAAGAAAAATTGACAAAGCGGTATTAAGTAAACATTACGGTAATATGACTAATGCAAAAGTAAATCACAAAGAAAATGCATGTCAGAGCTTGATGTACTCACATGTCTTCCTGCAACGTTAAGTCTATGAGTCGCTAAGAAAGGCGGTGGGAATTTGTTGAGACAACCTCAGGAATTCCTTTCCTGTTTCCCAGGCCTTCCAAAGCAGATAAATCACTTCTATAGTATTTAAATCCTCATCAAACTTATATTCCACTGAATCAGAATTGAGAGAGTCAGAAATGCTAGGACCAAGCTTGGAAATCCTCTCTGTTTTGGCACGCAGGGGCCTGAAGCTTCCACCTGGCTGAATTTAACCTAATAGGAGCTGCCTATGCCAGGTGTGGTTAACAATAAAAGCAGGCAGAGAACTGAAGGCTTAAATGTGCCTTGCTAAGTTAATTTTCTTCAAACAAGACAAAAAATGTTGCAGGTGCTTTCTCTCCATGCACAGTCACCCCTGTTAAGAGTTAGGAGGTATGAAACAGTGGCATCAATTAGGAGAAATCACCTAAATGGTAAATTTCCTGTCTCTGTTACTCCTCTCCACTCCTTCCACCCTGTTGTACGGATTTATCTATGTCTATGTATTTTAAAGTTACTCCAGCTTCACCACTTAACTATGTAAACTCGGGTAATAACTTGCTTAACTTTCTTGTGCCTCAGTTTTCTCATCCATAATATGGGGATACTAATTGTATCTACCTCATAGGGTTGCCATGACAACTGAAAAGGAATGCAAAGCACTCAGAACCCTGCCTTGAACATGGCAAGCACCCATTAAATGCTGTTACTACAAAAGTAAAGCATGCTTATTCTAACTTCATTAATACAGAAGAGGGCCAAGAAAAATTTTATCTTTCCACTCTGCCTCTACCCCCTTGCCATCTCTTACTTATCTAAGAAAAATTTTTTTTTAAGATTTATTTTATTGTTTGAGAGAAGGTGAGAGAGAGCGAGCAAGAGAGACAGAGAGAGTAGGGGAGGACCCAGAATGAGCCATCTGGGTAGTTACCAGTTGCACTGCAGTTCAGCGCATGGGTTTGTATGGGCCAGGGCTGAGACTCGATCCCTGGGTCTTGTAATTGGAAGGCAAGCAAGCTTTCAACCTGCTGAGCTATCCTGGCATCCCCTAAGAAAACTATTAATAGTTCCATATGATCATTTCACATATTTCCCCCTTACCAATACACTGCAAATCTACCTACATATATGTACTTTTCAAAAAAAAAAGAAAAAAATGGATTCATATTCACTTCATTTTATCAGTTAACAATAATATCATAGACATCTGTCCAGGTCGCTCTATGCAGTTAACTCATTTTTGTTAACAGCATGATATTCTGTAGTATGTGCTTACCATAATTTTTTCAAATGCTCCCCATAAATAGACAATTGGGTTCTTTTTAATTTTTGCCAATGAAAAAAATGGTACAGTGCATATCCTTGCTCATATGTCCTTATATCTTGATGCTTTAGTCTATAGAACAGATTCCCCCAGGTTGGACAGCTAGACAAAAGATTTATGTGCCTTTAAAGAGATTCAGCCTGATCATTTCCCCCAAAGGCTGAGGCAATTTATATTCCCACTGGCAATGTGCCAGTTTTCCTACAGTCTTGGTAACCCTCAATGTCTTAAACTGTTTTGCCAATCTGATAGGTAAATAATATCTCATTTTAATTTGCTTTCCCTGACAGGCCAGACAGGGCACCTTCTCATTTGTTTATTGTCATTTTCATTTTCTCCTCTGCGAAGAGTGTGTTCATATCCTTGACTTATTTTTCTATTGCATCATCTGCCTTCTAATTACTTGTAGATATTCTTTAAAATTTTAACACTTTGTGATAAGAGTTGGGAATATCATCTCCCAAGTGATTGTCTTTTGACTTTGTTTATGATACCTTTTAGTAAACAATTTTTTTTATTTTTACGTGGCTTTATCTGTCAGGCTTTTCCTTCACAGTTTCTGAATCTCTAGTCTTTCTTAAAAAGTGTTCTTTTCCAGAGGTTATACAAATTCTCCCTTTCCTCCCATACTATTCTAATAGTTTCATTTTTTTTAATTTTGATCTTTAAATCTGCTAGTAAATTACTACTATATTTGGTGTGTTAGTGGATAGTTAAAACAAAAACCTTATTGACTACAACAGGCACACTGAAAAGTGTACAAGTTCTAAGTGAATTTTCACAAACACATTTATGTGATCACCACCCAGATCAAGAAACAGAACATTGCTAGCACTCCCAAAGCTCCTTCTGTGCCCTTGCAGTCATTATGCCCTGATAAGGGTAACCACTATAATGACTGCTTACACCTTATATTAATTTTCTAAGGGGATAATTTTCTTTTCATGTAGATGGCTGATTAGATACACCAACACCATTGATTAAATTAGCCACTGTTTCCCCACTGAGTTAAAATGTCTCCTTTGTTTGTTGGTATTTTTTAAGAGGAAAATATAGTTTTGGCTGCAATAGATGGGTTGCATGACCTAATATCTAATAAAGTTCCCTCTTCCC
Organism: Craseonycteris thonglongyai; assembly: GCA_004027555.1. NCBI lineage: Eukaryota > Metazoa > Chordata > Mammalia > Chiroptera > Craseonycteridae > Craseonycteris > Craseonycteris thonglongyai. The sequence continues at coordinate 6,169 of PVKE010013808.1, forward strand.
TTATAGATCCCAGCTAAGCTTTCCTGTAGCTGATTTTCTCCTTGTGTGTGTCTAAATAGGCAGAAAAGCACTGATAGTACTGGCTCACTCAGAGAAGACATCCTTCAACTATGCCATGAAGGAGGTTGCTGTAGAGGCTTTGAAGGGGAAAGGATGGGAGGTCGCGGTGTCTGACCTGTATGCCATGAACTTCAATCCCGTCATCTCCAGAAAGGACATCACAGGTGGGAACAGCTCTGCCCTTTAATTAGGTCTTTGTGGAACTTCTCTCCTGTGGGTTCTCTGGCCCAGCCTTAGCCCTGTGGCCTTCGCCTCTCTTTTTACTCTGCAGGTAAACTGAAGGACCACGAGAACTTTCAGTACCCTGTTGAGACTGTTCTAGCTCATAAAGAAGGCCGTCTGAGCCCAGATATTGTGACTGAACAAAAGAAGCTGGAAGCTGCAGACCTTGTGATTTTTCAGGTGTGTTAGGGCATCATAGGGGGTGTTGGGACATTTAAATTCTTATTGTCCTAGACCTGTCAGCTAAATCAGCTATGTGACCTTAGAAAAGTTACGTCCTTCCTTCACTGCATTATCTATAAAGAAGGGTAATTACTTAAAGGTGCAGCATTACACAGATTTATAGATACTGTGCATCTGGCTAATACTCTTTGAAAATGTGAATGTGACTGCAAAGATGACATGTGAGTCTTAAGCTTCCCCCTACCTCCCAGTATATTTAATCTTTTTTTGTCTTAATTAGTGATTCTGCATGAAATCTCTCAAAAGTGCAATTCTCCCCTCTCTCTAAACATCCTGAATAGTTGGTGGAGTGGTACGTGAGTTTGACTTCGTGGCTGTTGGAGCTTCCCAGTTGATAATGCATTGCCCTGCTTAAGTGTTCCAGCAGCAAACTGTGGACTTTCTTCTGGACACTGCCTTCCCATTTAGCAGTCAGTACTAGAAATGCGTATGCTTCTTGTCAGTCATCTTTTTTGAAAATGCCAGACTGTACTCAATGATCTTCTACTAAGCCCTACCAGATTTTTGCTCTTGAACATGGAAAGTATATGATACTGGAAATGTCACAAAAAGGATGACACTGGCTGTGGGTTTTGCAACTACTCAATATCTGCAAAGAATTTGGCCTTTGAAGTCTTATTCCACTCCAGACCTGTTGCTGTGAATCGAAGCCATGTGCCATTAGCCACAAAGGATACCTTCTTGGTCCACATTTTCCACTGCATCGTATCCTAGTACAGCCAAAGCAACAGTAGCAGCTTTCAATTCTGCATCTCAGAATCACCGTATTTTAGAATTAGAAAGGACCTTGGTGGTCTTTTAATTTAGTTTCTATTCAATGCATAAGTTTTCTTTACTATCAGTACAACTGTGCAGGTTGTGCACTGCAAAATTGCAACATACCGAAGGGCAATGTACACAGTGGGGATTTATATATTTATTATAACATTTTCCTGACATATGACAGGAAAAGGCTTATTATTCTAAAAAAAAATCAGTATACTATGTGTGATAGTCTCTCAACATGGAAATAAAGGGTCCTGAGGAAAGAGTGCTTTAATTCATACCAAGGTGCTATATGGGCCAGCCCCCTGCTTAGTTTACTCACATCTCCAAAAACAACTTGAGGGAGAATAAACTCTTAATACCCTGCAAGCCAACCAGTTCTGTGTTCAACTCTGAACACAGAACATCCCCAGGGAAGCATATCTACTTGCCCACACACTCTACCCATTTTTCCTAAAAGCTGCACATCTGGCCCCTCACAATTGGAGAGTCAGAAACATGAGAACGGGAGAAGCTCCTAGAGATCACTCACGCCCTCCTTTTTACAGATGAGGTAAATGAAGCTTAGAGGAGTTGGCTTGTGTGGCAAAGGTCAGGCATCAGTTTGTGATAGTTCAACTCTCACTTTCAGTCCTGTGTTCTTTCTGTTCTAAAACCCTACTTCCTTCGCTCCTTTCCTGTAGGTCAGGAGCCCTTCAAAGAGAGAGCTTTGAGTCCTACAAATTTCTTTTATGCCCAACTAGTTTTCTTCTGGGCTTATTCCATTTGTCATTGTCTTTAAAACATGAGTCAAGGAAAATACATATTGGTATAGTCCTTGCTCTTCTTTTATCAGGACAAAAGGTCCAATAAGCCTTTCTCATGGGAACTCCCTGATAATAGTCATACTAATCATTTGTTTGCAAAGTTGAGTAGTTCTGTTCATTCTAAGTGATAGGATTTTATATCGCTGAGCACAAGGTACGTTTTATATTTTTGATCCCACACCTACTAAAGGAAACTCTTGGGAAAATATTGATTTAGGTATCACACATTGAAGCAAACTTGGTCTGCAGTCCTTGCTGTTTAGACTTCAGGGTCAAACGTGATTTCATAGAAAAACATCTTATTTGCATGTGCCTTTCTTTAGAGCCACCCAGTATTTATACCTTTAGGTAGAAACAGGAGTGTCAAGTTGACTGACCAAGGATAGTAGTTTTCTTTAAATATATTAACACCCAAGGGCCTGAAGAAAGGTTTGCCCCTCGGGAAGGTCATGAGTAGTACCTAAAGACCCTGCGCCTTCTGTGTGTGGGGTGTTCCTGACCTGATCTCTTTGTCATCTGTCACACAGTTCCCACTGCAGTGGGTTGGAGTTCCTGCTATCCTGAAAGGCTGGTTTGAACGAGTGTTCATCGGGGAGTTCGCTTACTCATATGCTGCCATGTATGACAAAGGACCTTTTCGGGTAGGTGGATGGTTTTGCTTTTCCTAACAACTGGATTCTGGGTAGATTCTGTCCTGAGGCAGAATTCTGAGCACAATTAGATACTAAGACCATGTTCCAGGTCCCTTTGGGAGAGATGCATAATGAAGTTTTTTAATAGACATTTTGACATGTTTAGGTTTTGCTTTAAAATACTCTAGAGGGGAAGCCGGGATAGCTCAGTGGGTTAGGCACTCACTTTGCAGCGCTGGGGACCGAGGATCGAATCCCGGCCCCGGCCCGTGCGGAACCATGTGCTGAGCTGGGAGCTCCCCCAGTTCAGTTCTCTCTCTCTCTCTCTCTCTCTCTCTCTCTGTCAAAAATAAATAAATAAATAAAAAATACTCTAGAAAAATAAAGGGGCAAGGGAATTAGATAAAACCAGAATGGCAAACTACTGAGAGTTGAAGCTGCATGGTGGTAGATGCCTCATGATACAGGTGACCCTTGAACAACATAGGTTTGAACTGTGTAGGTCCACTTATATGTGGATTAAAAAAAAAAAAGAAACACTGCAAGTGTATTTTCCTTATGATTTCCTTAGCATTTTCTTTTTTCTAGCTTACTTTATTGTAAGAATATACTATATAAGGTATATAGTATACAAAATGTGTGTTAATTTACTGTTTTTTTTTTTTATGTTATTGGTAAGGCTTCCAATTAACAGCAGGCTGTTCGTAGTTAAGTTTTTGAGGAGTTGAAAGTGAATCGTGGATTTTCAACTGTGCTGGAGCAAGGGGTGCCCCTGACTCCTGCATTGTTCAAGGGTCAACTGTACTATTTTTTCTTCTTTATGTTTGAAATTTCCCATAGTCAAAATAAAATCAGTCTTCATTTTTCAGAGACCCAAATACTACACAAGAAACATTTTGAGACCTTCTCGATCACACGGCAAAATACTTGCCTAGCACTATGGGGAGAGAGACTAAAACAATAAACAAATGGCTCTGCCTAGGCACCAGCAGTCAATACCAATTTTGCATTTCCAAGACATGAGTTGCCCAGGAGTCCTTAGCTTGTCCCTGCTTACCTGTGTATTGTACCACCTTCCAGGCTGGTCCATCTGCAGTCACACTGGAGGGCTCAGCGGAGCCAGCATGTGAAGTAACATAAAAAGCAATAGGTGGACTTGTGGGTTCTTTTCCCTGGGTCTGTTTTATTAACTTCCTGCCAACAAGGCATTGTGGAGGGTAATGACTTTCCTTTTACAGAATAAGAAGGCGGTGCTTTCCATCACCACGGGTGGCAGAGGCTCCATGTACTCTCTGCATGGTGTCCATGGGGACATGAATATCATTCTCTGGCCAATTCAGGTACTTTGTTTTCAATGAACCTTCAGGGGGGTTAATTAGTTCAATTTTCTTTGGGGTCCCAAATCCTTAAGATAACTACTGAAAACAGACCTGAGGTGAAAGCCTCGTAATGATTCAGAACTACAAGAAGCTTCCTTTTAAAAGACGTACCTGTGTTCTCAGGTCCCTGTGCTTACAGAATAACCGTGTGTGTACTTGTCTACACACGACTCTCTCCCAACCAAGGACTAGCGCAGATAACTCCTTTATCTTTGTATGGCCATGGGGTCTGATTCTTTCCAGATGACTGATATCTCTGTCCAACCTTCCTGTGGTTCTACAAGTTGCTTCTAAACTGTTAGAGCACCCCCCCCCCAATTTAAGAAATTATTTAGTTCAGCTAATAAAAAAACTGAAGTCTGACGTATGCTTTTTGGTGGTCACTGGACTTTTGGGATAATCTTGTCAAAGGAAGAGGGTTGTAGAGAAGAGCAAATGAGGTGGCTATCTATACCATTGCAGAATACATAAATGATAAGACCCATGTACCAATACTCATCTAGTTATATGGAGAGGCAGAGAAATGCACATCTGCATGATTTGGTGAGAGTTAGCTGCCAACAAGCTGAAACTCTCACTTACATAATAGAACTTCCAGCACTTTTGGCAGAAGATGCCAGGCTGGTACAGTTTCAAGGTTTTATTCATGTAAAAAATACAGCTTATCAATAATAGGTTAAAGTAGGTAACAGCTCTGTCTAAAGCAGGCAAGAGAATACAGCTCTAAACTGATTCTCCGACCTCTGTATTGGAGTGTTTTGTTGGGAAGCCCAGATTAAGCTTTGCTGTTTGTATATGGCACACGCTGTATAGGGTTTGTTCTGTGACTCACCTGCGCATTTTGTGTATCCCCAGAGTGGCACTCTGCATTTCTGTGGCTTCCAAGTCTTAGAACCTCAACTGTCATATAGTGTTGGGCACATTCCTGCTGATGCCCGGATTCAGATCCTGGAAGGATGGAAGAAACGCCTGGAGAATATTTGGGATGAGACTCCACTCTATTTTCCTCCAACCAGTTTCTTTGACCTAAACTTCCAGGCAGGATTCTTAATGAAAAAGGAAGTACAAGAAGAGCAGAAAAACAAGAAATGTGGCCTTTCTGTGGGCCACCACTTGGGCAAGCCCATCCCGACTGACAACCAGCTCAAAGCCAGAGAATGAGTCACAAGACTTGATTTCCTTCTAAAATGTAGCCAAATCTAGTTTTTTCAGGCTTCTGTGACTTGCTTTAGGTTTTAAGATGTTTTTCTTTTTCCATAAGGAATGACTAGGAGAAAGAATAGACTGTATTCATACATTTTTGGATAGTTTTATTAAACATTTAACTGATTCTTACAATTGTTATTATGGCAAAACCTGATTAAGCTTGAGGCCACTTAAGATATAAAGCAGGGAAATATATAGAAAGATGCCAGACAATATTCATTATTCATTAAGGTACTCTACACAATGTAAACCCTCTTTTTAGGGATAAATTCTTAGGGCTAACTCTGGCTAGAAAGCATCTAACTGTTCAACGATCTATTTTTCTTTAATTACTTCTCTGAGTTACGGCAGAAGGGAATTGCCCAAAGAAATGATTGACCCTGTCTGACCTAAGAGACTTGTTTAGTAGTCATCTATGCTTGTTTGTGATACATACTGGTTTTAATTACTGTACAGTGACTAATATGCCTGAGTGTTACTCTTCCTTCAACTTTGTTTGAAAAGCTAATAAAAGTCTATCACAATATTCTACTTTAATATTTGAAGAACTAAAACAACATATCTATATACTGCATCTACTACAGTGAATGAATTCAAGAAAGGAAATAGTACCCCTGATACATAAAAACAGCTTTCTACAAACTGCTTTATTTCTGATCTATATAACCATCTGGAAGGTTTTTTTCCTGTATCATTACTAAACTGATGACTTTCCTTTTAAGGATGTGTTTTGGTCCCATGCCTTTTGGGATAAAATTGTAAGTCTAGAGTTTCATTCACTTTGGTGAACAATTTTGGCATCATAGTCTTAACTTCCCATTTAAGTTGTTGAAGTGAACCACCACCCACTGTTGGTTTAATTCAAGTAGGATATGATGAAAGACTGCCCTCTTGTGGTGCACTGGAATAAAACACAAGAAATGAAGCAAAGCAAGATTACCTGCCAAGGAAATGATGGTGTCAGACTGGAGAACCTCATTTGCCAGATGCCAACAGGCATGGGATATTTTTTCCCTCTACAATATCCACAACAGCAGATGGCTTGGCACTTGTTTGAAAATATTTATGCTTTCATCTCCACTGCAATTTTGTGTAAATTCCTAAAAGTTCCAAGTGAAATAAAATCTGTTTCTATGAAACACCCACAAGTCATTGGTTTCAATGAAGCTAGTGATAATCATTCAGGCAAAAGTGGAATCTAGTGGGGAAGAAAGGGTCAGAGGATTCAGTAATAAATTATGGCCAGGAGCCTATATGGCAACCTGGCTTGGGTTTGCCCAACAGGGCTGCTTCATACTGAATGGTAATAGAACAACTGATTAAGATCCTCTCAGGGAATTTAAAGAAATCCAGGAAAGAGCGGTGTAGAAATCAAGAAAAACACAGTAAACAAATACCAAAGGGCAGTATTTATTCTGATTTGCCTGACTTATTCAGATATATCCAATCAATGGAACAGGCACTCTTCTAGGCAATGGGAATACAGCAATGAACAAAACAAAGTTCTGCCCTCATGGAGTTTGCATTCTAGTGAAGAACAAATAAACAAGTATGTCAAATGGTGATAAATGCTAGGAAGAAAAGGCAGAGTAGGAGGATTAGTGATGGGATACTAGGAGTCTTGTTTTATACAGAGGGATCAAGAAAGACCTCTGATAAGGCTACATTTGAGCAAAGACGTGCTAGAGAGAGACATGTAGACAGATATTCTGAAGAGCAGTCCAGGCAGGAATGATGTGAGTACAACTGGTGGCAGGGCCATGCTCAGTATGGAAGAAAGGGATGTCACATAACTTGATCAGATCACATAGGGCCTTATAAGCATGGTAAGAATGTAAAGACAGGAAGTCACCGCAAGGTTCTGAGTAGGGGTATAAGAAAATCTGACCTGTTCCAATCTACCTGGTATGTGAGGAATCAAGTATTATAAATGGCAATGATGGAAACAGAAATGTTGGGAAGCTGTTGTGACAATCTAAACTGTTTCTGGATCAGGGTGATAGCAATAAATGTGTTGAGGAGTGGTTGTATTCTAGATATATTTCAAAGGTCAGAGTAATAGGATTTGATGATGGATTGGATCTAGGTCAGATAAGAAAAAAGAAACCTTATTTTTGCTTAAGCAATTGGAAGAGTGAAGAGTCCATTTGCAAAGCTGAGAATCTGGAAAGAGTGGGGGGTGGGTAGGGTGAAATAAAAATTTACTTGACACATTATGCTTGAGATATCTATTAAGATAGCCAAATGAAGCTATCAAGTAGGCAACTAGACAATAGGAACCTAGCGTTAAGGGAAATACTATGGCTAGGGATACACATGTGGGAATTTTCAGTATATGGATAACATATAAAGCACTGAGATTGGTGAGATCACCTAGGAATGGAGTTCTAGAGATCTGATGATTGACATCTAGTGCTCTCCAATGTTAAGTCAAGAAGGTAAGAATGAAAGAGAGGCCAGGGAAGAAGGAGAACTGAGTATCCTGAAAGTGAAGAGTGTTTCAAGGAAGGAGTGATCAAGTGTGTCAAATACTGCTGCTAAGCCAAGTAAGATAGGCCTGAGAATTCACTTTTGGTTATAGCTCTGGATGGAGCCTTTGGTGGGTTGGACAACTATTTCAGTAGTATGATGAAACTTTTATTGAAATGGGTTCTAAAATGAGAGGAAGTAGAAATAAGTGTATGGGTGAGGGTGTGGTCAAATAAGTTATTTGATTTGTTTTTAAGTGATAAGGGACATTTATATGCCGGTGGGAAGACTTTTAAGAGAAAAGTTTCCATTGTTGGAGAAAGGGGATAATTAAAGGAACATATCTTTAAAAGAGCAAAAGGATATGGGATCCAGTGCACAAGAGAGAGAAGAGCAGAGTAGAACCAGGACTAGTAATACTAATACAAGGTAACACTTATCAGGCATTTATGTGTGCTAGGAACAAAGTAATTTCACACAGATTAATTTACTTAATTCTTGCAACAACTCAAAGAGGAGGGTTCTATTTTGTTTCCACTTTATAAAGAAATTGAGAAATGGAAAGGTTAAATATGAGGTGCAGGAGCCAGAACTCCACCCAGGCAGGCAAACTCAAAAGTATATACTTTTAAATACTACATTATACTATTGCTTCAGAAGCAGCAGCGATTGTGGCACCATGAAAGAGAGCACAGGGCAGCGATCAACACCTCTTCAGCAAGACCATTAACTATTGCTGTGGAGAAACTGTTGCTGCTTTTAGTTCTAGAGTCCCTGCTGTGTCCTTAGAAGGGATAAATGATGTTCTATTTCTTAGAGGCCTGGTTTTATGACTGCTGAGAATATGCTCCTTGCAAGATGACAAAGCAGCAACTCTCACCAGCTTGGAGTAAAGCAGGACAACCACTGTCCTCAGGCTGGACACTGGAACTTAACCCAAATTACATTCCCTTTTCTGGCAGCCACTGTAGTCTCATCTTCAGATCAGATTTTTGCCCACATTTGCTGTTTTATGGAGTAAAATATTTTTTATATTATACTTACTAAATTTCATTTGGTTATTACTCCTTTCCAATGCTGTTGCAGTCAATAAATGCCAAAAGACAACTTTTAAACATATTTTGAACAATGCATCTTTGTTGAAAACACACACACACACACACACACATACACACACACACACACTCCTAAAGTGACAACTCATTTAGATGTATACATTTGGACATGTTAAAAATTCAGTCATTTTTTTTGTGCTCACTTTGGCAGTGCATACATTAAAAAATTTAGTCATTTTCATAGAATCAACAGACACCATCAGTACTTCTTAAGAAGGTATATGTATACTGTCTAAAGCAGTGATTCTAAAACTTCATTTATATCATACTCATAATATCCATGTATCATCTGTATTAGTATGTACTAGTTTTCTTTAATTTGATTCAGATTTCCCCATAGGTTAGCAGGTACACACGTTATATTTTTTTCTACTGCACATTAAAACATATATACTATGTTTAAAAGTAAGTTTTACCCATGTACCACCTGAAATAATTTTAAGTACTACTAGTGAAATGTTATATGATACATTCTGCTAAACACTAATTTAGGTATGTGGAAATAAATTACAAAAGAATAAAAAAAGATTGCCTCTGGCTATGGGACTCAAGGCTGGGGAAACTTGAGATTTTCATTAAAAAGCACTTCGATGCCACATGATTTGCTATCAATGTATCTATACTGCTTTACTCAGCATCAAACATTTAAACTAAGTAAAGCAAACAAAAATTCTGCCACACTAAGTCACTTTGTACACTGCCTGGCAAAATAGTAGGTACAAACTATTTCTATATTTCATACTCTTCCTAATGATTTTATGATTTTGCTTACATACTCAGGCTGCTCAAAACTGACATTCATGGATACGAATTCATCCATATAGTATGAAGAAAAAAGACAGCTACCCATTGCAAAATGAAAACTTTCAATGTTTTATTTTTGACTGCAGCTGTTTACAGAAATATAGTTGCGAGTATACAAATGTTCCAATAGAAGCAAAATATCCTTTTAATATTTAACAAGTTATCACAGATAGCTAAAAACATAGATGCAAATGAAATTCCCCCAGAGAACAAACTGAAAATATCTGGTGTCAGTGCTCTGCGGCCCCAACTATGAAAGCCATATACACAAAAATGTAACCCTTATGTCACTGCAGGACAATGGAAGAAGGCAGTTCAGTGGTTGATCAGTGTGCTCAAACAAAATTAAAAAAGTTTATGGCAGAATGGTAGCTAAACCACTTCAGGTTAATGAAATACCTGTAATATATTTATTAAAAAGACTAAGTAAAAGTTGTCAAAAAAGTAGCAACTACTTGGAGCTTATCAATTAGAAGTAAGGGAACAAGGTGAGCAGATACATTCATTAGACAAGAAATGAACTCAGTGTCATTGGATTCAGTTTGCAACCATTAAAGTCATCAACATTTCAGTGCAGGGTGGCTCTTTATTGGACACATTAGACTGATTCCAAACCTATCCCCAAACATGAGATTGTGTGTGTATGTGTTGTCCTGAGGTTCATTAGCTAAAATGATAAGTGATCCCTATTAAAATACTATTCAAACCAGGCAAATTACTTCTGGAACAAGAAGAGCAGGAGTGATATGAGGTTTAAACCATGGGGCTTCTAAAGGAGATACTGTTAAGTTGAAGTTGAATAGAATTGTGGTAGAATGCTTTGGGCAAAGGAATACATTAAGCAATCAAGTAAAGGAGAAAGGGAACAAGAAAGGAGGAATGTAGCTAGAGCATCTTCCAATAGTTTGCCGATATATTTGCCAGCACCAAAGTTTGTAGAGTAAGCCACTTACATTTCCACTACTGGTTTTTAGCAGTGGTGATTTTTATAGAGTACACAATTATTTTTATTTTGAAATGTGTATTTTTTATGAGTTAATTGGTGATTTGTAAAATACAGGAGGAAGAACAATTATGGAGGTATTGAATTACACAGGGAAATTAAAATTAATGAATAAATCTACTTGGTTTTTGGTTAGTTTATATTTACCATGATATATATATTGAGAAGGGAGAAATGCCCGAATAATGTATCATCTTGTGTAATATTTATTTTAGTAAATAACTCGTGTCTGAAAGTATAAGTTCCAAGGATAGCTGTACATTAAGTGCAACAGTTCTCTTACAAAGCACGCTACTTTTAAAGAAGTTTTACCTATTAAAAAAAAAAAATTAAGTAAGGTGCTCTGTTGATGTAGCCAACCATTTTGTTTAATATCTCAGATACAATTATAAATACAGGAATGACAATTTTGTTCTGAGAGTTGGTCTAGCCAGACCAAAATTATGGTCTGCTGGTAAAGTAAGAGGCAACAAAAAGAAAGTTTGTATTATCACTGCCTACAATGTACTCATTTTATAAATAAACAAGATAATTTAGCACCTGTCAATTATATTAGCTACTTAAATGTCATAAAATTTAAAAGAAATGTAGAACATTGCACCTGTATCTTTAAGTCAATCACTTAATGTAAACTTTTTAGTAAGTGGTAGGAAAATGCTAAACTAAGTTAAGTGAATTATCAGTAACTATATTAATTGTATATGTACATAAAATACACTGTATTTCTGTAGGCAGTACCGAGAATAAATTATTATTGCCAACAAAGATTATGGATAACCAGGCTAAGCTGAATTTACATAAAGACCAATTTATAACTCTACCTGTATGAGTGGGGAAAAAATATCTGTCTACCGGTAGATCTCACTGTGAATAGTTTCTCAAACGTTAAGTGTGCATCACAGTCACCTGGAGGGCTTGTTAAGACACAGCTTGCTGGGCTCCACCCCCAGAGTTTCTGATTTGGTATGTCTGGGATGGGAGCCAAAAATCTGCATTTCTAATTAGTTCCCAGGTGACAGTGATGTTGACTGGTGGGCTGAGGACCACATTTTGAGAACCACAGGTTTATATATACTATATATTATAATTTTCCAATGTACATGATATAAAATATATAAGAGGGCTAGTTTTAACTGTCACACAAAGATTAGCAAGCCAAACATTTTAAAGTTTCTAAAATAATTTTCTGAAGTGTAATCATTTCCCCTTTAGTCAATTACATTTCAAAGTCTTAAATCCTACTATACAATCATGTTAGTAAACAGTCACATAACACTTATACCAAGTTGCTATCCAAAATAAATAGGGGCATAACTATTCTAAAATAGTTAAGATGTAGAGAAGCCGGGATGGCTCAATGAGTTAAGCTTTGCAGCCCCGGGGAACAAGGATTGAATCCTGGCCTTGGCCTGTGTGAACCCAAGTGCTGAACTGTGGTGTGCTTCCCATGCGGGAGGCCCCCAGTTCGGTCCTTGCCACCCACTCACCACTTGGCCCCTGGCTTGAGGCCCCTAAGTCCCCACCTTGCTCGGCCCCTGCCCACCTGTGTGGAATGAAACCATGTTGAAAACTGATGACGTACAACTATGGAGATTGCTCTGGGCCCTCCCCCTTCTGTCTCTTTCAAAAACAATATATCTTAAAAAAATAAAAAAATAAAATAAAATAAGATTAATTAAGAAAGCATTTCACTACATAGCATTCTTGACTTCTTTGGAATGATTAAAGTGCATATCAATAGGGTATTAAGAATACTGCAAAAAGGTTGACAGTCTTCAGTGCCACTAACAGCCACGGAAATAAATACATGTGGGAAAGCAGCTCTATCCCAACACTACCACTATCCTGACGTGTTGCTGATGGCCCTTTCTTTAGGCACCACCATGTTAAGGAGTTGGAACACTGGAAAAATTAACAAAAACCAGAGGGACACACAATTCAACTATATCTGGTGAAAGGAATTATCTTAGTTCTGGAGGGACTCAGATATAATTTCATGTCTTTTGACACTATTTTTCATAGATTACAGAGGTTCTGATAGGTAAGAAGTGCACTATAATTAATTACTTGGCCTTGTCTAATTAGACAATTCGATATTACCAGCCTTTACTTAAACTATTTGTTTGTGATTTATTTTTTCATCTAATTAAGATAATAGATGTTTTAAACATTTCCTTCTTGAAATTTAACTACACACATTTGTGTACATGAAATAGCACAGATGAGTAAAATTTTCATTAGTATTCAAGACCTATCATTAGTTGATTGAAATAAAGACAAATTTAGTTAATTTATATAAAGCCTAAACACTATAATTCTATAATCTTTTACTTACCCTCCCTTCAAAGGAACAATGTATCTTTTCTGTTATTCTTATGCCAAACGTACTGTATTTTCCGGCATATAAGACGACCGGGCGTATAAGACGACCCCCTAATTTTACAGTTAAAACATAGGTTTAGGCCTATATTCGCTGTATAAGACTACAGCCTCGGGGGGTAGTCTTATACAGCGAATATAGGCCTAAACCTATGTTTTAACTGTAAAATTAGGGGTTCGTCTTATACGCCGGAAAATACGGTATTGTTTCCTGTGGTGATCAAGAAATGAAGTTATAAAAACCCTCCATTTTCTGCAACCCCTCAGAGTGCCCTTCCAGGTGCCAGATACGATGCTGCCTGATTCATGAATCACTTAATAAAGCCAATTAGATCATAAAAGAAAAGATAGAAATGGAGAAAGGAATGACTAAATGGCAAAGATAAAAGTTGAGACCCATTAAAATAATCTGTTCATGTGTTTTTGGCAATAGTGAAAAAGGAAATTACCAAAAAAGGGGCACTATCATAGTAAAAGGCACTTTTTCATGAAGCATTTTGGTATAAAATATTAACTTAAAATTTTTCCTGGAAGAGAAAGTAGAGTAAAACTAGAATTTTATTAATAAATGAAGCTAGAATGGCATGAAAATGGTGATTAAAGAAGTAATTAGAGCCCTAGGACAATTCACAAATGCTTTATATAGGTATTACTTTGATACTACATTATGCACATAATCTTCACAATTTAATTCTAGTGACACAAAAAAGCAGAGAAGAAAACCTCTTTTTATACATCTTATGAGATTCTACTAAAGTACTTATTAGGGTATATACTCTGAATATTTTCCTAATAAAGCTACTGAACTATTCAGTCTCTCTTTCATTGAATATCTCCATATAACCAAAGGCATGCAGATACAACCTGACTATCTTGGTGAGGCATGAAGCCTACAGTCATGAAGCAGAGTAAAGCTAACAGGTCCTATATAATTTTCAACTAATTAAAAAAAAATTTTTCACCACAAAAATGAAAAATTCTCCAATGACTCCTAGTGAATATTTATAAACCATGTTGAATTTGAGACTTTGATTATTAAAGCATTTAATCCTATTCTTTAACTACTGACATGGGGAGGTCCAGATGGCTCAGTGGGTTAAGCGCTCACTTTGCAGCGCCGGGGACCGAGGATCGAGTCCCAGCCTCGGCTCGTGTGGACCCATGTGCTGAACTGGGGAGTTCTCCCAGTTCAGTTCTCTCTCTGTCTCTGTATCTCTCTCTGTCAAAAACAATAAAAAAGAAAAAAAAGAGTAAAAAAAAAAAATGTTTAATAATTACTGACTCATCTAAATAGATTTCACTTTTTCAAAACAAGTGTCTATAATGGCTTAAATAGTCAAAAGGAAGTATCATCTGCATTCTAGAGGTCTGAGATATAATGTTTTTCTCATTTCCGTGGACACTATTTTTGCTAGGCAGATAATTAACCGAGGTTCTGATAGGCAAGAAATGCACTATAATGAAATTCCCAACTACAGCATATACAATATTACAAAGAAAGGGAGGAAAAAAAGGAAGGTCCCTCATCAATACTGCTTCATTCAGAAATCTGTTCTGTGAAGACTGGTGAAAACAAATTTGCATTGGCTAATTACAAATGTAACATGATAAAGCTCAGAAACAAAATATGACTTCTATGTATCTTCTCTCATGTTGGTGTACATATAAATGGAATGACAATAAGGAATAAAATACACTCTCATACTCATACACACACACACACACACACACACACACACACACACACACAGACACAAACATTAATGACAAGCTCCAAACATTAATGTGAATTGCTAAAAGCAAGAACAATTGAATGTAACAATATAAAGGAATAAAATGTGGTTCATAATTTATTTAGATCCTTCTGCCATAAATAAATTTAATAATATTGTTGGAGAGGCCTTAGCTGGCTCACGGAATCTCTCCTACATGTAACTATAACTAACTTGTAACAGTAATCTGGAAACTGCATTATTAGCACAAGTATCAACCACTGAACACTGAGCTAACTCAATATGAAGACAAATACTTTTTGTAACCAAATTGTATTGACCTTTAGGGGTAAGAAACATTGAACAATGTTAAAAAAAAAATCATTATTGAATAAGAATATGGTAGCATAGTACAGCCCTTGTATAAATAACCATAAAATTTATGAAAATAAAAATTGGGGTTTCTGCCTCCATCCAATCAAATTATTACAGTTCAGGTATATGTTCTGTTCTAAACTTGGATATTATAAAACAGAAAATTGGTCCCTGGTGACTTGGCATTGGCAATCAGCATTTTACAATGGTAAACCTCTTGCTAAACAACAAAGCAGAAGTCAGAACACAGCCAGTCTTCTTGCCACCATCTTATCCATAAAGCAGTGTTAACATTCTAATTAGAACTTGGTAAATAAGACTTCCAGAGTCTTCCATATAATATCTTAGGAAAAAATTCAGGAAACTCAGAATTAAACTTACAGCATTTTTATGTCTACTTATTTTTATGTCTGCTAGGTAGGCTTTCTGAAATTTGTCAACCTTCTGCAGTTAAAGAGTTTTATATTTTAAAACTGAAGCACTGGATTGTGTAGCTGGTCTTTCTCATAACCTGAACTATATTGGGCAATTTTTCCTGATAGGATGAGGAGAGAAGAAATATATTAAAGAAAATGCTTTCAGTTCAGAGAATTTATAAAGTAGCTTGGGTATTACAAGATGGAGAAAATGTTATTAAAATTACAAACATGGTTTTTTTAGTGTTTTTATAAATAAAAAGCATAGAATACAGAAACCCAATTAATAATAACAATAACAACAATAATAAAATATTAAATATATAGTGAGCAAAGACTGAATGGCTCATTCTTATGAAATACCATTTGACACAACTGCCTAGATGAATTTCCATACTCTAACATTTTGTTAGTGAAAGATCCAGCGAACACACAGTAAGCTGCCTTTAGCCCATTAATAATATCAAGGAACTGACTGATGGAATGGCCACAGATTGACAGGTCATTTGTTTCAAAAGATACTTAAATATTCAACAAAGACATAACAAATCCCCCCCACCCCCCTCACTGTTATCAGACGCCACGTTGTGGTAGAACATCAGACAAACTCACAAATTTACCACAAAAATGTGTGGCAAAAAAAGAATAGTTTATATATATGTATATATATAAATTTCTATATTTATGCCAATGTACTCACTCAGTACAAATAGCAAAATAGTATACCATTTCCTAAATACAAAATATAGCTTTCCAAAAAAATGAAACACACATTAGATATAAACCATCCAAAACTTGAACGATTGAAAACTGTATTCAAAATTAAATGACCCATAGTAGGTCTCTTTCTGAAAAGTTCCCTTCATATCGGCAAGAAGCCTGTACTACTGAAAACGTAATTCAATGCCTCTCAATCAGAGAGAGAAAAAAAGGTTGGGGGTGGAGGGAAGAATATATGAGAAGAAAGAAAAGACAAGTTAGAAGAAGAGCACATTCAAAGAACCAAGGAAGATCACAAAAAGGGGGGTGGTGTGGGGGAATCTGGCTGTATAAACAAAACCAACACCACAATTCCACTAAGTTCAACTAAATGTATAGGATAGAAAGAATAAAAATAAAAAACAAACAGAAAAGGAGCCTTCAACAAACAATTAACAGGCTATTTTTTGTATATTTAAAAAATAAATGAAACAAACAAGAATACCAAAACATCTTATCTACATATAGAAGCCACACATAATTTGGCCTTAAACTGTATTAACAGCTTTCTACATGCCAAAAGGAAAATAAGACATAAGCATGTGTTCAGACAACAGGTTGTAGTGAGAAGCAGGCATCCCATGGGTAGTGAGAACACCCAAAACTGTGTAACTAATGCTACAACTACAAGTTCTGGAGTGTGTTATTTTGCTCTCTATGGATGTAACACAAGTTAATTCTTCATTTTAAGTCAATGACATGACCCTGTAAAGCCTAAGACTTGTGGGAACCATCAGATAAGTGACCACTTCAAACTGTAAAGCACTGAGGTGACAAGTGAATTACACTCACTGAAGCTCAGGGAGAAGTGATGTTTCAAGAAATTTTACTTTGCCTTTTTTTTTTTAAATTAAAATTTACACTGTTTCCTCCTATTAGAGGAAAAATTTTGAAGACTTCAGAACAGCACCGTTCATGGGGGGGAAAATGCATTGTTTCTTGGTTTTCAGGAATCAGCTCCCCTCATTCCTGAAAGGGTACCCCAAACCTGTGCTACAGGAGTTGATGGGTTATCCCAGATCAAAGTGGCCTTTTCCTTTAAGTTGCTACAGGGTCACAAAGCTAGGAGTACATTATCAATTGTCTAAAATAAAGTGAAAAAAGAGGGGAAGAATAATATAGGTGAATATAAAAAGGAAACACCAGTCCAATATTGGGTTAAGAAGAAAACAGACTTAAATTACTGTGTCAGTTTAAACTACTATAGGAGGATAATCAGAACATAATTTACCATATATTATCCCCTTCATTTTTTTAAAGAGCAAGATAATTGTTTTTGTATGCACAGTTATGGCTAAACTCCTTAACAGAAACAGAGAATTAACAATGCTCTGAAAAATAAAATGAATAGCATTCCAGCTGTTCCCAGTTTGTGTGTTGTCTGCCTTTGTGATAAAGAGGCTGTTTATATGTGTAGAGCTCTTAATACAGCTTATATATCAGAATGTAACCACTTCAGGTTTTTCATAAAAATAAAAAAAGATTCCTTGGCTTTGGCCAGTTGCTGTGCTTTTTACATTAAAAAATCACAGCCTGTTAGTTATTATTTTCCTTTTTCAAAAGCTATTACTTGACTAAAACAATGCAGGAAAGAAAATGATGAAGAACAAAAGTAAACATGACAATATGAATATTTTCTAATAGCAATAATCACTGAGCAGTCCAGCTTTTAAATGTAACCGTACTTTTAAAGAAATAGCCTCTAGGAAAACAGCAACAATTCTGTCAGCTAGAAAGTCAGATTCTCAGTCATCACTGTTATTAGGAATATAAAATATGAAGATGTTAACAATGGTGGCTAATCACTGCGACAGGCAGCATAGGTGTGCTCTTTTGCAGTCAGAGTAAAATCTATCCATTTACTCAATCACAGTTTTTCATATTTTTTGTTTTTAAAGTAACTGTTCAATAATCCTCATGTTATCACAGATCTCAGGACATCTTCAAATCAGGATCGTCTTCATGGAATTTCTAAAAAAAGAAAACGTTTACTATAACTCATAGGGAGGGAAAGCATTTATAAAGTTCCTGTGATCCTGACTGATTCCTAAGTATTACAGTACTATAAAGGGTACTTTATCATATTTTTACTTTCAGAGTTTTCTGACTCAATATTTATTTCTTGAGAAAGGAATAAATGAGACATAATTACATCCAATATATAATGCATACCGGTACATCAGATTTTTCTATAATTTCAAGGCAAAGAAATTTAGAGCCAGAAGGAATGCCCCAGTATTAACAATACAACTGTATACTATCATTCAGAGTTAATTTTATTTGGAGCAAAAAAAGTACATCTTGTCAGAAAGCCATTATTTTAAAAGATGAGAGTCTATATCAGGCATGTCCAACCTGCAGCCCAGGACAGCTTTGAATGAGGCCCAACACAAATTCTTAAAATATTGTAAGGTTTTTTTGCGACCTTAGTATATTTTATGTGTGGCCCAAGACATTTCTTCCAGTGTGGCCCAGGGAAGCCAAAAGGTTGCACACTGCTGGTCTAAAATGTTATTACTTAACTCAGATCTGCTAAGAATAATAAAATTTATTGATGCTTTTCAATAAGAAGCCAAAATACAATACTTACACATCCAGTTAAAAGGAGCCAGTCATGTTGTTCCCTTGGTTTTGCAATGAAACAAGCAAATCAATCTTTTCAATGTTCTGGTTGGTATTTATAGAGGATGCTAGTGGAGAATTCTCTGGTATTTGCTGAGAGAGAAGCGTTGTCACAGGTGGCTGGCCCTCGTTTTGTGGTTGGCCTTGCTGACTTATGGCCATCAATTGATCTGGTAATGCAGCTGGTCCAGAAGTTAAAAGTTGATTACAGTCTGCAGAGACATTTAAAACAGAGAAGCTACCTTATTACTTTCTGTTAAGATTCATAAGAAGATATTTATTAGTTGCTGGGGGAAAGTCATTATTGTGTTCACTCAGTACAGAACTAAAAGTGACAACCTGACAGCTCCTCCCCACCCCTGCCAAAAGGTTTTCACTGAACAGTACTGATGTTCATCTTTGGTTTTCTCCACATTGCATAAAAATGCAACTTTGCCTAGTTATCATTATAAGTCTTATGTAATTTCCTTGGTACAGTAGACTCAGTTAACTAGCACCCATGGGATTGGTAGATGCCAGATAAATGTAAAGAGACTCTCAGTTAACCGACACCATGCCAGATAAACATATTATTTCTTTGATTTTCTTGCCAGTTGCCTGAATTTTGGTTAATGGAGAGTCTACTGTAATAAACATTAAAGATGGGTTTCTACCTACTTGGAATCTACTTAATTTAATTGGCTGAGTTATTTTCTGTCATTTTTACTTCATTTTCCTTTCAAGTTTATAGGTTAAAATAGCAAACACATATATTTACATACATTACCACATCTAATCCTCCCAATATCCTTGTCAAGTATGTAATACTGCCACTATTTTACATATGGAAATTGAGGCTTCTGACAGTCAAATAACTTGTCTAAGATCTCTCAGTCTATAAAAGTGGCAGCTGGGCCTTGAACTCAGTTCTAATTATAATCTGTCCTCTTAAAACCACTGTTTTGTTTCCTTCTAATAATAATAATCTATTTTAATCAATAACATTTAAGAAATGAGAACTTAAGAGTTTCTTACTATTCTGAATGCCAAATAAGAACATTCCTGAAGTCTGCTGAGAAGATCCAGGAGAATTCTGCAGTTGGTTCATTGTGCCTCCTGTAGTGTTGTGAAATAAAGTAGGCTGTGACTGAGGTGAAGATGTGGCTCCTTGGATTCCAGACATGTTGCTCTGAGGAGAGTAAAGAGGAGACTGTTGCATGTCTTGTTGGTTTATACTCGTCTGTAATGCAGACATGGATGCTGGAGACAGGAAGAGAGTTACTTGTTGTTCTTGAGAACTGGGTGATCCTTGGACCAACTGAATCTGAGGAGAGCTATGGAACAAGGAGGTCTGTGGTGATTCGGACTGGGTAGGACCTGGGTTCTGAAGTGAGGAAACTGGGGGCTGGTTCTGAAACTGCATGGCCTGCTGCTCTTGATTCATTGGGGCCATATTATTTTGTTGGTGAAAGATTGACTGGTTCTGTTGCTCCTGACTGGCCATTGGGTTTTGACTTGGGGTGAACATCATGTTTGGTGGTGGTGGCTTTTGAGATGTCATTGTAGCCATGGTATTCTGATTGCTGAATAAAATGCTCTGCTGCTGTTGTTGCTGCTGTTGCTGCTGCTGCTGCTGCTCCTGGGATGAAGAGTTACTCTGGATGGCAACTATTGAGTGCTGTGACTGGAAGATTGTTCCTTGTTGGTTTTGAGGCATTGGATTAGGAGGAAGGGAGCCCAGGGACACCTGAGGCTGAAAGAGACCTTGTTGGGAAGGCTGTGCTTGTTCTTGGGAAAGCATAGGGGTCTGGATGTGTGATATTGGAGGCTGCTGTTGGAAAGCAGCTTGCTGCTCAGTGTTTGATGTTGACTGAAGTGTAGAAATTGAGTTCTGAGCTGCAAAAAATGAAATCTGTTCTTCTTGAGCCACTGTGTTAGTCTGAAGATTATTCATTGGACTTTGGGAAAGAAATATGTTGGCTGACTGTTGGTCTTGAGGAACAGAAGAGCCCTGTAGTACAGCCATGGGACTTTGAGAGTGAAATATTGGAGGCTGCATTTGTTCAGTGGAGGTTGTAGAAGTCTGGCTGTGGACAATAGGACTTGGACTATGAAAAATAGAACCTTGAGTTTCCTGGGAAAGGTTCTGAGCATCAGCAATAGGGTTCTGAGGATGAAAAAGTTGAGCCTGTGAATGAGAAGACTGCTGCAAAAAATTCCCAGACTGGAGTGACATCATCTCATTACCTTGCTGGAATAAACCATTACCTTGTTGCTGGGTACCACTACTCTGAACACTCATCATACTTTTTGTTGATGAGAAAAGGTTAACTTGAGGTTGATTGTCTCCACTGTGCTGCATTTGGACCATGGTCTGAAAGACACTGTTCTGAATCTGCTTTGCTTGTGCCCCAGTTTCTTCTCCATCTCCTGAATTTGATGTCTGAAACATAGTAGTGCCAGGGGTTGCAACCTGCTGTGTGGTGGTTGTAGTAGTTTCGTTCCCAGAAACTGCAGGAGGAGAAGAAAATAATTCACATTGCATTTGCATGTCCTCACTGGAAGATAACGCACTCATCATATGAGGATTCTGCTGGTAAACTGGAGATTGCTGAAGGTTTCCATTTGCTGAAGCCGTTGAAGGAAATAACTCAGACTGAATCTGGGCAGCTGCCTGGCAGATACTCTGTTGCATCTCCATCACCATTGCAGCTGATGATTCCATCACTTGCTGTTGCTGTTGCTGCTGTTGCTGATTAGATAATGTGTTTTCAGTCTGTGGGTGAACACTTTCAGCTCTTCCAGCTATTAAAGTATCTGGTCTGGTATGGACTGTTGACTCTGTTGAGGAAAACATTCCAGGGTTTACACTATTTTGAATTTGACTGACTTGTTGAAAAATGTCTGCACTAAGCTGTTCTTGAACACTCTCATTACCATCTGGAGCAGAAAATAAAACTGATGATAACTGTTGTTGTGCCTCTAAAACTTGTTGGACCAAGTCAACATTTCCACTGCTGCCACTAGCAGTATTGCCTGTAAAACTTCCTGCTTGCAACTGCTGAATCGTATTCTGTAGCTGACTCACACTATTTGGTGATGGAAAAATATTTGATGAAATCTGCTGCTGTAAAGTCTGTGCTTGTTCTTGTAGTGGTGACTGCTGCTGTTGCTGTGACACCTCAGTCAGGTGTGACAAATTAACCACTGTACCATCTGACTGCAATACCTCTCTAGATTGAGTTTCTCTTGCCTGAAACTGTGTAGCTTGCTGAAGCAGTGCATCACTGTTGGGCAGCTGACTAGAAGCAGAGACTGCAGGGAAGGTACCAGGCTGTGAAATGTCCTGTGTTTGGATAGTTGTCAGGGTCTCTGGGTTGTATGCCTTGGGCTGAATCTGTTGCTGCTTTTCATTTTCAGAAGGTAAGTGGGAAGATGATGACGATGAGAAAGACCCATTTCCTGCTATGTTAGAGATATTTTCTAATGTTTGTTGAGTTGATCCAACTGTCTTTGTAGTCTAAAAAACAAATATCCCCAAATAATATACATATTAACATGAAATGAGCTCATGATACTTCAAAAATTATTATTATTCTAAAAACATATGCATATGCAGGACCAATTTTCCATTCTGTATTATTATTTGGAAAACAGGTATAAGACTATGATTCTCAGTGATAGCATGTCTGACTGTCATCAGACTATTTTAAAAATAAGTATTATAAACAAAGATAGTCAAACAAGGAAGAAAAAGATTAATCAGCTATAGATATGCTCAGGACAACAAGAACATTAATTCTATGGTTCATGAATTCATAGCAAGTTAATAAATATTTCTATTTTGTGGATTATTGGTAATATTATTAGGGGCAAAACAAGTGAAAAAGGGAAAGGGAGTTATAGGGAAAGAATGGGGGAAATAAGAAAATGAAAATGTCTCTTTATTTTGAAAATGCTAAATCAATACTTTCATTAATACCCTAACATCCCCCAGGGTCTAGCTAACATATTAATTCTTCCCTTGTCAAAAAATGTGTACTGGGTGTCACTTTATAGGCTATTTGATTGGGAGTATAAAAGCATTAACTCTGAAAAGCAAAAAAATTTTTTAAAGCAAAATTTATTAAGTGCATCCAAAGAGAAAAAAATGTGAAATAGGAAAAGTAAAAAGTATAAACATGGGAAAAGAAACAAAGCCACTCAAAATATAGCAATTTTTATACTTAGGTTAAGATGTGGGGCACTAGTCAATGTAGCTTACCTTAAAAATAGGGGGAGATCTTTTTTCTGCTGTTACTTCCATTGGAGTTACATCTTCACTCTTAATCATACTGCTTGATATAAGTGGAGTGATCAGAGCATTAGGAAGCATATTTACCTTATCTAGGTTACATCCAGTCGTTTTCATTGCTGCGCACACACACAAAAACAGAAAGAAAAGTTTAAAATCATCAACTACTTCATTCTAAAGTGTGTTGACTATTAATCATGATTTAAATGGCTATTTTAAAAAAAGATTTATTCTTTTTGACAGAGAGAGAAAGAGAGAAGGGGGAGGGCCAAAAGCAGTCTCCATAGTTGCACGTCATCAGTTTTCGACATGGTTTCGTTCCACACAGGTGTGCAGGAGTCACACAGGGTGGGAACCAGGCTGGGGGATGGGGCGGCCCAAATGGGAGGTATGCCCCTGTGAGCTGGGGGCCGAACCAGGGGTCTCCCACATGGGAAGCTTGCCCCAGCAAGAACCAAACTGGGGGCCTCCCACATGGGAAGCACACCCCAGTTCAGTATATGGGTCCGCATGGGCCAGGGCCAGGACTCAGTCCTTGGACCCCGGGGCTGCAAGGTGAGTACTTAATCTGCTGAGCTATTCCAGCTTCCCCCCAAATGGCTATCTTTCATGCTATGATGGCAGCATGAGATACAAAACTGATGTATTATATCAAAACAAACTCTTCCTTTTTTGAGGTAGCATTGGCTTGAGGACTCCTGGTATGAGCCTGAGAACTTGGGTTAAAGATCAATAAGCTTAAGCAGTTCCATTATCAAGGTCTACCCTCCAGGACCCTTCTAAGGTGCTTTGAATTATACTTCTCAACAAAACCAAGACATATTACAGCATACAACTTAGAAATCTCCAGGAGGTTAAAGCTACTTAGTTACAACTGTTAAAACTCTCCTTTTAACATATGAATGCCTGGCAGTATAAAGTCAAAACTCAAGCTTCTCATTAGAAAATGTAACCAAGTAACCAAATAAGTTTTATTTTCCTAAATTCGTGTCTTAGAAAACTTGAATTTGCCCAATTTACACACATGAACACAATCTTTTTTAGACAGGACTTAAAATTTTTTCTTTTCAGAAATTTAAGGACTAATTTAGTTTAAATTTCCAAAGCAAAACCAACAAGTATTTCCCACTTCCTTCTTCTCCCATTTTCAGTGGTTAGAGATTTATACCAAGGAGAAGCGATGTATGTTCAATGACTTCATTATATCTACTTTTGCCCTTGATTATTTTTCTTTCTTTTTTTTTGTCTAAGTGAGTCTGCCAGGGTACTTAGTGGAGGCTATTGGTATTACTAACAAGTCTTCTGAATTGATCACATACCCAAATAATGATCTAAAAGTTTACCACTAATTTGAAACCCTGTGGAGAGAAATATATACCCCCCAGCCCCAAAAGCATAGCTGTTAAATTTCAAATTTGATACTGAGATGGAATCTTTGTTACAAAGAGGAATTTTAAATAGTATATGAATAGGATTGCTACCTCTGTAAATATTTTGATTTAAAAACATTTGAAGAAAAAATATTTGAAACTTTTTGGTCTTACTTCAACTTGTCTCACAATGAACTGGCTAGAAACAATTCCTATGGAAATTGATTATATTAAAGGAGGGAAAAGTGTTCATTTAACTTTGGATATTCTATGCTTTATTACTCTGAGAAATAGGTAATTTATTCATGATTTCTCTGGACCTATTTTCACAATTCTGTCTACCAATACCAAATACCAACACAGTTAAACTAACAATACAATTTTTACTGAGAGAAAACCAGATCATGCACAAGGGCAGGCACTTAAAAATATCTGAGGCCCATCTCACAAGACAATTTGGAAGACCACTAGTGTTGTCTTAAATTGATGTTCAACTTAACGTTGAATTGCTATTCTTGCTTTTGAATTCTACTAGAATGTGAGCTCCACGAAGGCAGAGATTTTGTTGTTGTTGCCTGGTGCACAGTAAGTAATCAATTAATTTTTGTTGTGTGAATGAAGAAGTGAATTAATTAATTAATATTACTTTACCTTTATCATAGTCAATTGTTTGGTTAATCTTACAGTTCAGTGTTGCATATTTTCATTAATAGTATATCTGGTCTAAAAATTTTCAAATAGCTAAAGACAAGTTTATATTACAGTTCAATCACAAACTGCATATAAATATCCATTGACAAATAAATGTATCACCTACAGTTACTGCTTAATAGAGCTTTATATAATTTTCCCTACAGTGTATTTAGAGAAAAATTCTTAAAAAAATTTTTTTTTATTGTTTTTGACAGAGAGAGAGAGAGAGAGAGAGAGAGAGAGAGAGAGAGAGATACAGAGACAAGAGACAGAGAGAGAACTGAACTGTGGGCACTCCCCAGTTCAACACATGGGTCTGCATGGGCCGGGATTCGATCCTGGGTCCCCAGCGCTGCAAAGTGAGCAATTAACCCATGAGCCATCCCGGCTTCCCCAAGAAAAATTCTTATTATCATAGTTTATTCCCCTTCTGGAAAGTGAGAATAGGTAGAATAAAAGTTGAGCAAGAGTCTTATTATTCCTAAGGAGACCACTGACAAACAGGTGTGTCTACTGGTATAAACAAGAAAAAAGACATTTTGTCTAAGGCTCATGCAAAGATACATGTCTTTCTATGGCCACTGACAATTTCATTTTCTGAGCCCTATTCTGGACTGCTTGCTGTTCTAGATCAGCATGAATTCCAGCTGGAATCCTGCTGGTGCCGCCTACAGGAGTGGAAGGTGCTTCCCTAGGCTGCCTCGTGTTATTAGGTGGAGGTGAGAGATGCTAGACCTGCAGGAAGAAAAAACATTTCTCCTGGTACATTCTCTGATCTCCTGGTACTAATGAGAAGGTGGAGTTACATGATTGCTGCTGGCTGGTGTGGGCTGGAGGAGGATGAGTTGGCTCCCCAGTTTCTGCTGTTGCCATTCTTGCAGACAGACCAACCTGCTACTGCTAGCATATGTGAGGCCCTCCTGAGTCCCACTGTTGGCAGATCTACCCATTGTTACTTGGCAGGTATGGGTGAGGGATGGGTTACTCCCCAAATTCTGCTAGTAAGTCAACTGCTGTTACTAGGTATGAGTCTCTCATTCCATTAAGTCTCTCTCTGCCTTTTCTGGACTTCTGGCCAGACAGCAGGCTTTTCATACTTATTATTTTTTGCCTGTTGCCACTTCTGAGTTGCAGACCTTTTTGGTGCCCATTTCAGATAAATGGGAGATAAAAGGAAAATCCAAGAAACTCACTTCGTATTGTCCCTCAAATTCTGAGGTCCCTAGCCAGTCCACTTTCTTCTCTCTATATTTTAAAGTCCTATTATGATTGTTGAATTATTTCCAAAGTACTTAGTAGATTTAGAAGGGAAGAACAGGGAAAAGTGAGTGTACACCATCTTGCCAGAGAACCCACAACTTTATCTTAATGGATTTGAAAATAATATTAAATGAGATGTCACTGTCTTTTCTTCCTACATTTTCACTAGGTATATACCAAAAAAAAAAAAAAAAAAATCCAGGTACTGAACTATGTTCTGAAGATTTGCAACCCAAGTTGCATCCTCTGTCAGTTAATAGCTGTGTGACCTTGAGCAAATCACTTAACTTCTCTAAGCTTTGGTTTATTCACCTGTAAAATGAGAGTGAACTAGAGTATTTCTATGGTTCCTCCAAGCTCCTAAACCTTTCCACATAGTTGCAGCCAGTTAAAGTATATGCTCTCAACCTTCTTTCACACTCATCCTTAATTAATCACTCCTTACAAAGCTAAATCTGAGAGAATGCACATTAATATTTCATCCCTGGGCCCTAAACCTGCATCATAGTTTTTGTTTGTTTGTTTGTTTTTTAAAGATTTATTTTATTGATTTTTGACAGAGAGAAACAGAGACAGAGAGAGACAGAGAGAAGGGGGAGGGCCCAGAGCAGTCTCCATAGTTGACATTAGTTTTCCATATAGTTTCACTCCACAGGTGGGCACAGGGCTGGCTGCACAGGACAGGAACTGGGCCGGGAGCCTCCCACATAGGTCCCGGCAAGAACTAAACTGGGGGGCACTCTTCCAGTTCAGCAGGTCGGTCTAAATGGGCCGGGGCTTGGATTCAATCCTCGGTCCCCGGGGCTTCAAAGCGAGCACTTAACCCGCTGAGCCATCCCAGCTTTCCCATCATCATAGTTTTTGAGCAGTCTAAACAGATCAAGCTTGTCCAACCTGCAGCCCATGGGCCACATATGACCAGCCCACAATAGCTTTGAATGCAGCCCAACACAAATTTGTAAACTTTCTTAAAACATTGCGATTTTTTTTTTCTAGCTCATCAGCTATCATTAGTGTTAGTGTATTTTTTGTGTGGCCCAAGACAATTCTTCCAATGTGGCCCAGGGAAGTAAAAAAGGTTAGACATCCTTGATCTAGAGTTTATACTCACATCTACCCACCCCTACTCTATATAGGTAGATATAGAAAACTTTCTGGAAATTGTCTGAAGAAAATGTTAACAATAGTTTACACCGTATACTTTCGCTTATCGTTTAATTGTATTACTTTTGCATTAAGGATATCTATATACCCCTTTGGGTAAAACTAAAAATGAATCATTATGCTTTGGCACTAGACTTACATCTCACTAAGTAGTTGTACAGTTATTCTCCTTACTCCCCACAGCCAAACTCTGAGGAAATAGAAACTTCAAAGAAAAAGCTTTAAATATCTGACAATAATATCATATTGGGGTATCAAGTTCTAAATATTATTGTAATTGATGGCTATTTATAAGAATGTTACTGGGGATGCTAAGATAGCTCAGCGAGGTCTGGGGATCGAATCCTGGCCCAGGCCAGTGCAAACCTATATGCTGCTGGTAATCTCTGGATGGCTCAGCTGTGAAGATTCTTGCCGCCCATGTGGGCTGGTGGTGGTGGTGGTGTGGGGGTCAGGGTGATGGTGGCAGCTCGATTCTCACCCCACACAGCTCTACATCCACCTGTGTGGAATGAAACCATGTCACAACTAATGATGTACAACTATGGAGAATGCTCTGGGCCCTCCCCTCGACTATCTCTCTCTGTTTGTTTCTCTCACCTTCTCTCAAACAATAAAATAAATCTTAAAAAAAAAAAAAAGAACGTTACTTGAGAAGATTATAGCTATAATACAAATTTAAGTCATTTATGTTGCTGCCTTCATCATTAAAGTATACTTAAGTAAATCTCCCAGATGGTACTTTGGCATCATACTCAAGCCCTAATTTCAAGGAATCATAGAAAGTAAGCCATTTATCAAGAAAAATTCCTAATTCTGAAAGCTATTGTTCTTTGGGGTTTTTTTTAAAGATTTATTTATTGTTTTTGACAGAGAGAGAGAGAAAGATACAGAGTCAGAGACAGAGAGAAGGGGGAGGGCCCAGAACAGTCTCCATAGTTGCACATGATTGGTTTTTCCATATAGTTTCACTCCACAGGTGGGCAGGGCTGTGCAGGGCAGGAACTGGGCCAGGGTCTTGCCCCGGTGAGAACCGAACTGGGGACACTCCCCAGTTTAGCACATGGGTCCGCATGGGCTGGGGCCGGGATTCGATTCTCGGTCCCCAGGGCTGCAAAGTAAGCGCTTAACCCACTGAGCCACCCTGGCTTTCCCTATTTTTAAGATATATTTTTGGGGAAGCCGGGATGGCTCAGTGGGTTAAGCGCTCACTTTGCAGCTCCTGGGACCCAGGATCGAATCCTAGCCCCGGCCCATCCGGACCCATGTGCTGAACTGGGGAGTGCCCCCAGTTCAGTTCTCTCTCTGTCTCTGTATCTCTCTCTCTCTCTCTGTCAAAAACAATAAAAAAAAAATGATTTATTTTTATTGTTTTTGACAGAGAGAGAGAGAGAGAGAGAGAGAGATATACAGAGACAGAGAGAAGGGGGAGGGCCCAGAACAGTCTCCATAGTTGTACATCATTGGTTTTTCCACATAGTTTCATTTCACAGGTGGGTGCGGGGCTACACAGGGCAGGAACCGGGCCGGGGTCTCACCCCGGTGAGAACTGAACTGGGGGCACTCCCCAGCTCAGCACTTGGGTCCGCACAGGCTGGGGCTGGGATTCAATCCTCGGTCCCCGGGGCTGCAAAGCAAGTGCTCAACCCACTGAGCCATCCCAGCTTCCCCTATTGTTGTTTTTTTTTTTAATTGATTAGAAACTTCTAATTAATGACAAAGTATAAAAACAAATTAAAATTTTAAACATATAAGATAGTTGAGTATTCAATTTAAATACATTTTTTTTTTAATTTATTTTTTATTGTTTTTGACAGAGAGAGAGAGAGAAGGAAAGTGATACAGAGACAGAGAGAGAACTGAACTGGGGACACTCCCCAGTTCAGCACATGGGTCCGCAAGGGCCGGGGCCGGGATTCGATCCTTGGTCTCCAGCTCTGCAAAGTGAGCGCTTAACCCACTGAGCCATCCCAGCTTCCCCTGAGTATTCAAGTTAATAGCTTCATAAAATTTTTTTCATGATTTCAGTTGATAAATTTGTCAAAATAAGGTCTGAATTTTGAAAAAATT
>PVKE010013809.1:0-35953 GCA_004027555.1 Craseonycteris thonglongyai
GGGAAGCCAGGATGGCTCAGTGGGTTAAGTGCTCACTTTGCAGCCCCGGGGACTGAGGATCGAATCCTGGCCCCGGCCTGTGCGGACCCATATACTGAACTGGGGAGTGCCCCCAGTTCGGTTCTCACCAGGGTGAAGACTCTGGCCCAGTTCCTGCCCTGTGCAGCCCCGCCCACCTGTGGAATGAAACTATGTGAAAAAACCGATGATGTGCAACTATGGAGACTGCTGTGGGCCCTCCCCCTTCTCTCTGTCTCTGTATCTCTATCTCTATCTCTATCTCTCTCTGTCAAAAACAATAAAAATAAATTTTAAAGTCATTCTGCCCCAAATTAAACAACTCGTCTTCCTACTTTCATAGATTGTTTCACCTCATCTTTTATTTCAGTTGGTAGCATCACCATTTACTGTGCCATCGAAGCTAGCAACCTAGGATTATTAGTATAATGTTCAGGAGTTAGTAAGTCAATCAGTCATGAGATATCACTGTATCTAGCTTGTAAAACTCTTATCAAACACCGATAATGAGGGAATGGTACAAAAAACAAAATAAGCCTAAATAGTTACCTTGGTACATTCTTTCCTTGACCTAAAAGAGAGAAAAATAAAATTAAATTTGATGTCCAAACATTTTCTTAATAGAAGTATTAGGGTTCCTAATACAATAGTCAAATTGTAACTACATGAAAATTTAATAAGTTGATTTAGCCTAATGATTCATATGATTTTAAAAAACGTTAAAAAGCATTTCAAATATAACCGTTAGTGATACTTCATAGTTTCTGATAGATAAAAGCACTAAGTAAGGTAAATGCCTCATTCTGCAACAAAAGATACATTTATGTGTCTATTAAATGAACACCAATCTTTGTTTTTGTTTTTTGCTTTTTGACAGAGAGACAGACAGAGACAGAGAGAAGGGGGAGGGCCCAGAGCAGTCTCCATAGTTGACAGCATTAGTTTTCCATATCGTTTCACTCCACAGGTGGGCGCGGGGCTGTGCAGGGCAGGAACTGGACAGGGAGCCTCCCACATAGGCCCCGGCAAGAACTGAACTGGGGGCACACCCCAATTCAGCATATGAGTCTGCCTGGGCCAGAGCCAGGATTCAATCCTCAGGCTCTGGGGCTGCAAAGCAAGTGCTTAACCAGGTGAGCCATCCCAGCTTCCCCAAATGAACACCAATCTTATTAAACATCTAAATTTAATAATGGAAATGAATATTTTCATATTAAATATACTAATGTTTCATTTAGCCAAAATCATTCAGTAACCCAAATAGCCAGAATGAGGTATAGAAACAATGATTGTTTAAAAAGACTCTAACAAAGCAAAATTAAAGGCATAATCTTTGTACTAAGATATGCCTCTTCCTCTCACCAGAAAACATATAAGAAATCCTATTCAAAGTTGACTATTGGCTAAATCATCTGATTTTCCTCAACCCCTAAAAACAGTGGCCATAAACCAGCAAGGAAAAGTAGACTGTTACAGGAAAATGCATGAACAACAAAAAATGACAGCTAACATCTAAATCATCTAAAGATAGCACTTCGTTATAGGATAACAACATCTAAGCAGCACTCAATTAAAAAAAAGGTGTTAGTACATGTCTTTGTGACCCAAAATTTATTTCCCTTTCAAATGTTATAGTGATGAAATACTCAGATCAGTCCACAAACCATCCATGATACCTCAGTATTATTACAGTATCTATATACTAATGTTATTGTTACAGGAAAATGCATTCAGGGTTCCAATATAAAAAGAAATGACTATTGCTCTAATGGGACAGACTTGCAAATGAGAGTAAGCTTCCTTTGCCCTCCTTTCATCCAAATCAACAGGCTGGAAGAAGCAAGAAGCAGGCAATGAGGGACCAAGGTTCTGAAGTCAAATGCTGAGACTGAGAAGCAGTAGTTAGAACACAGAGCCTGTATATCCTTCTCAAAATCTAATCAGGTGTTAGGGTTTTTAAGATGGGAGAAACAGGAGTGAGGAAGAGAAAACATTTTTCCCCTTCTATTCTGCCTTTCTATTTTCCCTTTTCTTATCTAACTGAAAAAAACACACACAAAAAAACCCCATAAGTTTAGAAGAATCTTCACAGGAAGCCAGGCAAAACTTCCTTTTAAAAGTGATTTCACAATCATTTGTACAAGGAGAGAAAGCTTATGAACAATGATATGTCTGATAAAATTAAGAAATCAGAAAAAGAATACTCAATTTTAGAAAGACATGCATCCAATGCTGTAGCCACTTTAACTGTTAAGTGTCAACTGAAACTGAAAGCTTTTCATCTGTAAAACTCACTTCCACAGATGAACTTTTCCCCAATTATGTTAGTAACTATAAAATAATAACATATAATCATAACTATGAATATGTATGAGTATACATACATAGATAAGCATAGAAGACAAATTCCACACAGAAAAAGGCTTTCACGAATAAAAATTTTAAGTGCGTCTTTAGATACTATATATAACTTGTATTTCCAAATAAAAAGAAATTTTCTGAGCACTATAGCACATGATGAAATTAGAAAATCTATGAAACATGTATAAAAAAGACATTTTTACCATTTTGTTCTATTTCTGTGCATTTTTTTCTGCATGTGTGTGTGTGTGTGTGTGTGTGGTGTGTGTGTGTGTGTGGTGTGTGTGTATATGTATATATATATTTTTTTATTTTTTTTTTATGTTTTAATGTATATAATACACAATTCATCTACCAGTGGTATCCAACCTTTTGGCTTCCCTGGACCACACTGGAAGAAGAACTGTCTTGGGCCGCACATAAAATACAGTAATACTAACAATAGCTGATGAGCTAAGTTGCAAAAAAACCTCGTAACGTTTTAAGAAATTTTACACATGCAGAGCCGTCTTGGGCTGCATGCAGCCACAGACCACAGGCTGGAGAAGTTTGATCGACCCTTTAAAATCTTGGTTTCTGGTTTTTTCCACTTAATATTAAATTGTGAGCATTTTTTTGTGTGTGCCCCAATGTCATTGAAATACATAAATTTTAAGAGCTGCCTAATATTCCATTATATGGATATACAATAATTTTCCCCTACTAAAATAATAGTAATAATAATAATAATTTTAACCTAATATGAATCATTTGGGTTGTACCAAGTTTTCACTCTAAATCAATACTGATCCACTGGACATTCTCATATAAGGTCTTTAATGCATGGCTGGTTATTTCTTTAGGATAGATTACCAGACATGGTTTTAAACTATATAAAAGGACATGCTTAGCTTATATGCATTCATTTGTGTTCATGTTGGTAAGTAAAAAAGAAACAAAAGGATTATAAAGTATCCCTTGTATTTATGAGACGTGGTATAAGTTAATTTACTCACAACAAGGATGTTTCTCCACAAGAAAATGGCAAATGAAACAATTCCCAAGAAGGCAGTGATAAGTACAGGTTTCCATGGCAGTCCATAAAAATCTGGTCCAGGCTGAACATCATCAGGCAATGTAGCAACCAGCTGAATCAGAAACATTAGAAATAATAGGAAATGGCAAATTAATTTACAATAAAGCAATTGCAAAGAATGATCCACAGAAATTCTAAATCAACCTCCATCCGATAACTACTCCCTCAAAAATCTTCACTAGCTTCTTCCGCTGCTTCAAAGATAGGATACTGGCAGCCTCCCATTTTTTGTGTGGTTTTAGGTGGTTTTAAACATTATGACTCTCTTCAAGTTGCATATGTATTTCCAACTTGAACTAGGTCTTATGACATCATGTTGTTTTAATACCTGGCTAGAATCCCTCTGGATCATACTTTTAGTTTTTTTTGTTGTTGTTGTTGATAAATTTATTGGGGTGACATTAATTGATATCAATTACATTGTTTACAGGTGTACAATTCTACATTACATTGTCTATACATTGCATTATGTGCTCACCACCCAGAATCAGTTAATTTTTATAACTTAAAAAGCTACAAAAATAGAACTACTACAGAAATCATCAACTTTTATGGATGTAAATAAAACGAAAAGGATAATGAACAACACAAATGGTGTGCTTCTCCTCTAAGACTTTATATCTCAATTCTATTCTACTCTTACATAAGACAAATGCTAAGTTCAGACAACAGGTGCCGTGTGCTGTGATCTGTCACCTATAAAACTCACTGCCTTAATTTTACACACTACCTCGAAGCCAGTGCATTAACCACCTGCCTGCTTCTACATTGTCACTGCCCTGTACAAATTCACAAATAACTATCAGCTCATCCCCATCCCTCAACAGTGCAGGGGGTCGTTGGAAAAGGACCTGCAGGGCCGTGATGATCACTGTCATTGTGACTACAAACTGGAAAATAACAGTGCCTGCTACATCCAAAGTGCTCTATCAAAAATGAACAGGCGACAAAACCTCCTTACATGCACGCCCACTGTCCCCATTAAATGGCACTGTAGTGTCCTGCCTGTCTAGGGCCTGACACAGCCCACTTCTTCCCTGCCCCGTCTGCCGGTGCACCCACTTTGCTCAGAACTCATCCACCCGCCAGCCTGGGCTGGGGTCCCTCCCCGGGAATGGGGACCATCACCTCCAGGAGCTTGGCTATGAGGGCTGCGTAGAGAGCCGACAGGGGCCCCAGAAGCTCCGGGTCCCCCGGGGAAGCGATGACAGAAGACACAGTGGCAGGTACTGAGTCCATTGTGTGGGGGCGGTTGAGCGCAGGTGACTCTTCCCCGTGGCAAGGCCCTGGACCCCCTCTGGGGTCACCGTTTCCTCCAGGAAGGACCCGGCTCAAGGGGCAGACACTGGTAGTGAACTTCGCCTTCCCCGCTGCAAGCACTTTCCGCCCTACGCTTCCAGTGGTGAGACACGTCACCAGACCCTGCCCGGGGCGGACAGGACCCAGCGGACCCGAGCCCGGCTGCAGTGGGCGGGGCCAGGGCGGGAGGAACCAATGGTGAAGCGAGGCAGGGGGAGGAGAAGCTCCAACAGACCTGCGTGGAAGAAACCAAGTGCCAGGAGGCGGGGGTGATCCTTGGCGGCCCTTCAGCTACCAGGAGAAAGGGCGGGACAGGAAGAAAGGCGCGAGCCAGTCATGCTCACCCAGAGCTGACACCTTGTCACTGTGTGCTGACTGGCACCTGTCCTAAATGCGCATACGGGAGAGGGGATTTTTCTCCCACTCCCTCAGAAGGACTCCTGTTCTAACGGGGCAGCTTTCTGGGCTAGGCCTGCCTTCCCAGAATCTCCAGTCCCTTGCTCACTTTTTCCCTTCCTGACCTCCAGATGCCCATACGGTCTCACATTCTTGCTGATAGCTTTTCTTTTTTTTTTTTTTTTTTTATCTTTTCACATTTATAGAGAGAAATTATCTTTTTGTCTTCAGTGCATATTTATTTCTATTTTACTTTTGACAGAGAGAGAGAGAGACAGAGAGACAGTTAGAGAACCGAACTGTGGGAACTCCCCAGTTCAGCACGTGGGTCCTGCCTGGGCCGGAGCCGGGATTCGATCCTCGGTCCTCATGGCCTCAAAGCGAGCGCTCAACCCGCTGAGCCGTCCCGGCTTTTCCCTGATAGCCCTTTAAACAGCCATAATCTAAGGAATCATGTCATTATCACGCCGATGCTAATGGGCCCAGTTCTGGGTCCCACTTGTGATGGTAACGTGACCTAGAGAGGATCGAGGAATATGGATAGTCTGGAAATCACGTTCTAGAAGAAACGGGACATTAACCTGGATTAAAAAAAACAAACCAATTTTTGCAGATCTTTAAAGGTATGTCTTTTAGTTGACTATAAAGTCAACTCAGAACAATAAAGCAACAACAAGCAGGGAAATCCTGAAAAGCAAGAGGAATGGTGGTGGGGGGCGTGTGTGAAGGCAGACTCTGTAATTAAAACGGTATGGTACAGGTCCAAGCATACAGACAGCATGGAACTGACGAGAAAGTCCAAAAATAGCTCCTATGGCATTGGAAGTTGGGATACAATAACAATCAATTGGGGAAAAAGACTTTAATAAGTGGTGCCGGCCTAACCAAGTGGAAAAGGATAAAATGATCTTTTTTCTCACTGTTCATAAGGACAGATTCTTAATGGACCAGGAACTTAAATGTAAAAATGAAACAAGTTCTAGAAAAAATATGAGTGAATTTATGAGTGGGCAAAACCTTCCTATTTAGGTCTCAAAATCCAAAGGAAAAAAATTGTAAACTTGATTACTTAAACTTGTACAATCCCTACAGGCAAAACAAAACAAAAATAAGCTAAATTTGACAATGATAACCTGAGAAAGACTCTTTGTAACATATATAAACAAAGGGTTAACATTCCTAAAATATAATCAATGTTACAAATAGAGAAGAAAACGGCTAGCAAACCTATGAGAAAAAAATGGTTTTCATGAAAACAGAAATAGCTGACAAACATAAGGAAACACACACTGCCTCCCTCATAATAAAAGAAATACAAATTAAACCTACACTGAGATACTGTTTCTCACTAACAAGATCCAAATATTTGACGACATATTCTGCTGGTGAGAGAATGTAAGGGAAACAGCAACTGTCACACTGTTAACCATAATATGAAATGCTACAACCCCTATGAATGGGAATTAGACAACATCTCCCAAAATGATCTGTGTATTCATCGATTGACACAACAATCCCATTTCTAAATATGTATCTCAAAGATACAAGGGATGCAACAAGTGTTGAAAAGATACACGCACAAAACTATGTCACTCCATTATTTATAACAAAAACTGGAAATAATCTGTCCATCAATAGAAAAGTTATTGAGTACACTATACTATGAAACCAGAAAAATCAATCAAATAATTCTATATACTGCAAGTGTATATGGTTTCTAGATTTATTTTTTTTAAAGAGGGTGGAGAAAGTATAAAATACTTTAGAGAGGAGACAGAGAAAGAATATACCATGTATTTATTCTATTTTCTCTGAGCATAACTTGATATTCATCCATGTTTTTGCATAGACCAATAGATCCTTCCTTTTTATTGCTGAGTAGCATTTCATTTGTGCAGATATATCACATGTATTTATTTATTCACCTGTTGATGGCTATTTGGGTTTTTTCCAGTTTTTGACTTTAACAAGCAGAGATGATACGAACAAGTAAGTCCCTCTATGGATGTATCATTTATTTTCTTATGAGTAAATGCTAAGCAGAGGGATGGTTGGATCATTTGACAGGTGTGTTTACCTTTTTAAGAAACCGACAAACTGTTTTCCTGGGTGGGTTGTACCACTTTACATTCCCACCTTCAGTGTTCAGTTTTTCCAATTCCTCCACATTTTAGTCATTTTAATAAGTGTGCAGTAATAACTCGTGGTGATTAAAATTTGCATGTCCCTGATAATGATGTTGAGCACCTTTAAATGTGCATATTTGCTATCCGCATAACTTCTTTGGTGAAGTGTTGTTTTACTGGGTTATTTGCTTTCTTGTGAGTTTTGGGAGTTCTTTATAATTCTGGATGTAAGTCCATTATCAGATACATGCTTAGCAAGGTTCCCTCACAGTCTGCAGCTTGTCTTATCATTCACTTAACAGTATATTCTGAACCACAGAAGTTTTTAGTTAATAAAGTCCAAATTATTAAATTTTTCTTTATGAATTGTACTTTTGGTGTCAAATCTGAGAACATTTACCTAACTTTATCCTTTCTAGTTTTAAGTTTTATATTCAGATCTATCAACCATTTTGAGTTATGTGTATGCTGTGAGGTATGGATCAATTTTTTTGCACAGGGATATTTCCAATAGTTCCTGTACCATTTGTTGAAAAGACTTCTCTTTCTTCACTTAATTAACCTTCTGCCTTTGGCAGAAGTCCACTGCCATATATGTATGGATCTATTCCTGGATTATCTATCCTGTTCCAAAGCTAATTACTGTCCTTTTATAAAGTCTTAAAATCAGGTCGTGTTTGCACTGTTGTAGGTCCTTTGTATTTTCAATATGTAGAATCAGTTTGTCATTTTCTACAAAAATATCCTGTTGGGATTTTGGGTTTGTGTTGACCCTAGTGAATAAATTGGGGAGCTAAACAATATTTCACATATTGTTTGTCATAGGAACAATATTATACTTAAAAAGTCTTCCAACTCATGAAGAAGGTATATCTTTCCATATAGTTAGGTCTTCATTGTTGTAATCTTTTTTTTTCCCTGAGAGGTGAGAGAGAGAGAGAGAGAGAGAGAGAGAGAGAGAGAGAGAGAGAAAGGGAGGGCCCAGAGCAGTCTTCATAGCTGTACATCATTAGTTGTGACATAGTTTTATTCCACACAGGTAGATGTGGGGCCACGCGGGGCGGGAACCCAACAGGAGGTTTCCCAACGTGGGAGGGAGAACCTTCACTGCGGGGATTGGCGGTTACCAGTTGCACCACAGTTCAGCATATGGGTTTGCACAAGCCAGGGCCAGGATTCGATCTCTAGACCTTGAAGTTGCGAGGCTAGAGCTAAACCTACTGAACTGATATCCCAGCATCCCCAGTTCTATCTATCAGTTTTTGCTGCATGTATTTTTATGATGTGTTATTAGGAGCACAAACATTTAGGAGTGTTATGTTCTCTTGATTAATTGACTCCTTTATTACTAAAAAAAATAACTTTCTTTATCCCTGCTAATATTCTTTGCTCTGGAATCTCCTTTGTCTGGTATTAAAAAAGCCACTCCAGCTTTCATCTGACTAGTATTAGCATGGGATATCTTTTTTAATCTTTTTAGTTTTAACCCTCTTGTATCTTTTTATTTAAAGTGTGGTGTAGTAGGCATATCGTGTGTCTTGCTTTTTCACCCAGTCTGACAATCTCTACTTTTTAATTGGTGTATTTGGACAATTTCCATTTAATATAACTATTGATATGGTTAAGTGGAAGCCTAGCACCTTCTTTTTTTATTTCTATTTATCCCATCTGTTTTTTTGCTCCCTTATTTCTCTTATTTTGCCTTTTTGAGGATCAAATGAGTCTTTTAAATGATTGTAATTTATCTCCTTTTTTTGGCTTATTAGCAACAACTCTGTTTTGTTATTTTAGTGGTCTCTTTAGGGTTCATAGTATACATCTTTAACTTATCACTGACTACCTTCAAGTGATACTATACTAATTCATTTGTATAGTAAGTTATTGCCATTTCTTCCTCTCCTGATCTTTATACTATTGCCGTCACACATTTTACTGTCACATTTTTCTAAACCCCATACTACATTGATAGTATTTTTCTTTAAACAGGAAGTTAACTTTTAAAGATACTTAAATAATAAGATAATTAAATGGCTTTATGTATTTACATACATGGTTACCATTTCTGACATTCTTTATTCCTTTGTGTATCTCCACTACTCCACCTACTGTCATTTTCCTTATGCCTAAAGGTCTGTAACATTTCTAAGGTGCAGATGAACTTGTTCATCTCTTATATGTTGGAAATAAGTCTCTACTTAATATTTGTTTCTGAAAAATATTTTCTGGGTATGATATTGTAGGTCAACTGTTCTTCAAGTAACTTAAAAGATATTATTCTATTGTATTCTCTTCTAAGCCTTGTTTCTGATAAGAAATTTGATGTCAGCCTTAACTTAGCTCCTCTCTATGTAAAATGTCTTTTTTCTCTGATTTCTTTTAAGATTGCTCTTTATCACTTACTTTGTGCAATTTGGTTATGATTTGCCTTGGTGTCATTTTCTTCATGTTTCTTATGCCTGGGTTTCATTGAACTTCTTAAATCTGTAGGTCTAAAATTTTCATAAATTTTGGAAAATTTTCAAGCCATTATTTTTTCAATTATTTTTCTGAACACCTCTCTTCTATCCTCTCCTTGGGGGATTCCAGTTATACATTTATTAGGGTGCTTGAAAATGTCCCATAGCTCA
Source organism: Craseonycteris thonglongyai (assembly GCA_004027555.1). Classification (NCBI taxonomy): domain Eukaryota; kingdom Metazoa; phylum Chordata; class Mammalia; order Chiroptera; family Craseonycteridae; genus Craseonycteris; species Craseonycteris thonglongyai. The sequence continues at coordinate 9,903 of PVKE010013809.1, forward strand.
CTTGTATCTGGTTCATTTTTTTGAGTCTTTCTCTGTTTCATTGGGTAGCTTCTACTGCTATGTCTTCAAGTTTGCTAATCTTTTCATCTACAATATCTAGTCTAGCATTAGACTAGATACATTTATCATCTCTGGCATTGAAATATTTGTATCTTGAAGTCTGATTTGGGTCTCCCTTTTTTAAATATATTTTTCATGTCTCGACTTAACTTTTTGACATGAAATATAATAACTGTTTCAATATGCTTGCCTAATTTTAACATCTCTGGTAGTTTTTGATCAATTTTTGATTGGTTGGTTTTTGTACTCATCATGGGTCATATTTTCTTGCCTCTTTGCATATCTGGTAATCTTTGATTGGATACCATACATTATGAACAAATGTGACATTTAATTGTATCTGTCAAATTGACTGGTCATGGCGTGCCCAGACTGAATTTGGTGTATGTCTGTGAGGGTGTTTCCACATGAGATTAACATATGAATCAATGGACTAAGCAGAGTGCCCTCCCCAATGTGGGTGGGCATCATCCAAGTCACCAAGGGCCTGAACAGAACAAAATACAAAAGGTGAATGTACCCCTTCCTGCCTGATGGCTTGAGCTGGGGCACTAAACTTCTGCCTTTGGTGTTCCTGGTTCTCAGGCCTTCAGACCCAGACTGGAATCCACATCATCAACTCTTCTGGTCCTCAGACGTTTGGACTCTGCCTGAATCACACCACCAGCTCTCCTGGGTCTCCAGCCTGCACACAGCAGATTGTGGGACTTCACAGCCTCCATATGTATGTATATCAGTTCCTTATAGTAAACCTTTTCCTATATACAGACATACCTCAATTTACTGTGCTTCACTTCGTTGCACTTCATGGACGTTGCATTTTTATAACATCAAGGCAAGACCCTCTACCAGCAAATATTATGACTTGCTAAAGGCTCAGATAATGGTTAACATTTTTTAGCAATGAAGTCTTTTTAAATTAAGGTATGTACATTGTTTCTTTAGACAAAATGCTGTTGTATATTTAATAGACTACAGTATAATGTAACTTTTATATGTGATGGGAAACCAAATTTTCATGTGAATCCCTTTATTGTGATACTCGCTTTATTGTGATGGTCTAGAACTGATCCCGCAATGTCTACGTAGTATGCCTGTATGTGTCCTACTGGTTCTGTCTCTCAAAAGAACCCTGACTAATACAACAAACATTTTTGAGCTTTGCAAAAAATGGGAAAATAGTTTGTTTCTTTAGAGTCTTGCTGTTAAGATTTGTTAGTCAAGACATGAGCAGCAGTTAGTCTCAGGCAAGACCCTCTGAGTGCTCTACCCAATTTCCCTGGAATTTTAAGGTCCTAGTTTTTTGGCACTGTGTCAAGAAATGTTACCTCAAATCACTTAGATGGTTTCTCTGACCTTGAGTAGTTTTGTCACACTCATGTGCTGATCAATACTCTGCTGAATACTCAAAGGGGACCTTTCAAAGATCATCAGAGTTCTCTCTGTGTGTGTAGCTCTCTCCTCTGGGTTCTCTGCCCTGTGAACTCTAGTTACCTTTCCTTCCCTGGACTCTCAGCTCACTCTCCTCATACCAGGGTTCCTACCTCCTACATTACAACTGGGTGCTGTCTCAGCTCAGTAGGCTGGGATAATTCTAGGGTTCACAGCATTTATTCCCTAACTTCCAGGAAGTACTGGTCTTTGATACCTGATGCCCAGGATCTTAAAGACTGTTACTTCATTTACTTTGTCTGTTTTTTTTTTAAGTTGTTCCAGTTAGGAGGGTAAAGCTGGTACCTATAAATATATCTTAGCTAGATGTAGATATCATTTGCTTATTTTTAAATGATAGGATAGATAATGAAATTGATTTTACAGATTACCTATAGAGGAGGGTAACAATAGATTGGGTAGAAGTGGGACAAAAGCTAGACTTGTTTTGCAAATTGACTCTGGATCTTGTAAATACGTTAATTATAAAAAAAAATCTTTAAGAGCAATCCCTAAAAATTGAAAAATTGAAAGCAAATGAAACAAAGTACGTATGTATCAAGTTGGTGGAATTATTTCAAGCATACCCTAGTGAGATATAGTATAAAGACAAAAAGAATTGCAAAACATCTTTAAAATATTTTCAATAACATGGTGGTGGTAGTGTTAATATTGGTGTTTTTAATACTATTGTGTGAATATCAGAAAATAAAGTAAATAAATAATTATGTTAATGTCATTGAAAACTGATATTTTTGACACAAGAGAAAGAAAATACAAATGTAAGATAGATGAGGTTAAGTAAACATCCCTCAAGCACCCTGATTTTTTATTGTGAGTATCCCTATAGCATCATGATGAGTCCCTATGTATTTTCTAGCTTTGTCCTATGAAAAGGCCTAGAAATGATGGCCAACTCAAAAGCAATAAGCAACCTTAGTACCCAGAATGTAGTCTCTACCATTTCCTAGAGGAACCAGGGTTCCTTGGAAAAATATCTCCTTCAAGATCAGGGCTGGAAATGTAAAAGATGAACTTAGAATACCTTGTCACACTAGAAAGCAAGGAGCATATTAGTGACCACTAGGTGGTGTCAGAAGAGCCCAAGAGCCAAGCTGAAGAGGATCCCAAAAGTCAAAAATTAGGGTAATTGAGCATTAATAAGAATAACTACAGTGGATTGAAACACATGAAATATTTTAAAGTCTATGACATCATAATGATTCTTAGAAAAGAATTAGAAGGAACACACACACAAAAACCCCTCAGGTGTCTTTGGATAATGCCAGGAAGACAACTCATTATTCTGAAAACTAAATAGAAACAATCAAAGATTTATACTGCCTTAACTATACAAACCAAACCTCAGTGTAAAGAATACTTATTATAAATTTCTCTGCACAAGAATCCCAGCCTTTAAATGAAACAGGAGCAATATAATCAGGCTGTCACCATTTTGCAGCCTATAGTAACAGATCTAGTCAGCACTACCTGTGACAGGGCCATCTAAACATCAGATGCCTCCTGACGGAAATACATAACATATGCTATTAAATATTCTTACAAACAAAATTAAACCCGACTCTGACTACCAATTCGCAGGAAGTATGAAGAACCAGAGAAACATGTTCAATTATACCAGGGAGAGAAAACTAATAAAATCCAGACCATTATGCCCCCTAGAAGCCTAACCTGTTTCTTCAGTGGTATTCAATGTATTTATGAATATGGGATGAGCTCCTTCAGAATGCCAGGCACTGCACTACTTTACATTATCAACTCATTTAATTCTTACAACAACTGGAATAGCTATTATCTGCATTTCAAAGATGAAGACGCTGAGGTTTGACGTTTAGTAACTTGCTCAAGCTTTTAAATGATGTTATCTGGGATTTGAAACCAGACAATCCTGGCTCACTACCCGGTGCATTTTTATGGAACAAAAACATATCTCTCTTTCCTCCACAGGTCTTGACTATAACAGAACCTAGAGAAAAACATTTTTGTTGAGGAGGATACTTTCTAGCTCCAAGGGCTACTCAGCCTCCAACTTCTGAAAGCTTCGTCATCCCTATAATTTACCAAGAAAAACTTCCAGTTTCAACAACTACCACAAGAGGGAGCTAAGTCCCCAAACAGCTTAGATAAGCTTCTAGACTGATAAAAAGATCTTGTTTACATCATGACTCCCCTTAGATAGATCTGAATATTCTGCCATAAGTCACTCTTTCTAAGAAACAAATCTGACCATATCATTTTCTTGCTTGAAACCTTCAAAGGATCCCTGTCCCAAACAATCTCTCATACTTAGCATGATCTACAACCTCTACGCTTGTCCACCTCCCTCCCACTGTACACTCAACTATACCAATAGCCCTTCCCTGGCTTTGTCACACAACCTTTTCCTTTTGCCTCCATCTCTCTGAACGTGTCATTTCTTCTGACTGCACGCTACTGCCTCCTTCTTTCAAGCCCTTCTATTCAACAACAAACTACACATCAAACTGCCCCTGGTCCTCCGACTCTGCTCAAAATGTGTGCAGCTCACGTCTGACCTCTGACCACCTTCCCACCACAATGAATCAATGCATTCGACATATTATTCTACCATCAGGTAAATACTTCTTTTTCTGCCCAGATGTATTGTTTCAAGTATCTTGTCTTTATCCCCTTGCTAGACTACAAGGTCCTCGAGGTAAAGAACCATGTTATAGGGATTCTGGCATGCAGCAAATCCACCTAAGTGCTGAACTGAACTAAGAACCCATCAAAGTCATGCACATGTGGCTTATTTCAGAGGCTACCTTCAGAGGACGAGGAGTAATTTTCATAAAGACATTTTAAGTTCTTCACCTCAGGCTCAAAATCAACTTAAAAACCGTCATCATCAATATCTGAGAAAAAATACCTCAAACTTACCGTCTTAGTTAAATAACTCATGAGTGAATATATGAAAACAACTGCATTTCCCAAGGGTGTGAGGCTTTCTGGCTCTTCATTTGTTTCTGGTTGCGTTTTTCCATCAACATCAGTGACAGGAGTGCTTTCAGTTGTAATTATTCCTAAAATTGAGGGGCAAGATTAATATTTTATGCTTTAGAATAAGAATTGTTTCTGTTCATTTAAACTACTTATTGATTTCCCACAAAACATTAGTCACTGTGTCTGGATATGTCATTCTCTTAAGGGTAATTATATAGAGAAAAAAATTCAGGATACTTATTAGAGCCATCATACCCCCCAACTATAAAATTAGCACACCTCCAACACACACTATCTCCTCATCAAGTTACTGGTAACTGAATTCCTCTCCCTGCCTTGACTTCTCCTGTACTTTGAAGGGAGGTAGGGAGACCAAACAGGGCTACCAAGCCTGCGGCATCACAGGGTAAAGCAATGCCTAAGCTTCTAGACTCTAACCTTTAAAAACACAGCAGTAATGATGTCATGTCATCATTATGGATAGACAAAACAACACAATTGGCTGTTCTTCTGGTTTACTGGTAAAAAGAGTGAGTTACACAAAAACTAGAATGCTGCTGGCACCATTATTGGGGTTGTAATTTTTTAAATTATGGATTTAAAACAACTTTCTCAATTCATATGAAGTGAGTTGCTCTCCATTGGATGTTCACTGTGATTAAGTTACTATTCACAAGTATTAGTCTAACACTATTCCACACTGCAAAGTTCTGTACTGTTTCCTATAATTATATAGCATAAAGATGCTAAACATAAATATCCCCTTCCTGAGCTACACTGTATTCTAGGGGGTGGGGTGGGCCACACACAGAATCTGTGAGTTTTAGCACAGTGTTTCTCAAACTTTAACTTTCAAAAGATCACAATTTCTCAGGGGGCTTGATAAACACAGATTGCTGGTCTCAATCCCCAGTTTCTGATGCTGTTGGTCTGGTTGAAGACTGTTTTAGAGCGTAAGGCTTTTTAAGAATAATATTTTAGACTAAAATGATTTGTATAAGCTCATGCAAGCCAATCATTGGTTTGCAAGTTAGTTAGTCTCTGGCCTGTTTCCTGTTACTGATCTTCATTTGAGTTAACCCCTGCCTTTCTCTGTTAGTTCTAGGATTCTTATTTTTGAAACTCACTCCTACTGTATTATTCTCCCCTCTATTTTATACCTTCAACAACATGTCTCTTAGGTCTTATTTATGATATATCTCCACTCTGTAGGGAAATACCAGCAAACTTTACCTAGGTCTACGTCTTTCTCAGTATTCAGCTTCTGTGACACTTCTGAGACATCTGTGTCACTAGTAACAGGTTGATCCAAGTGGCTGGGCTCCTCAGGAAGCTGCATGTTAAGATCTCCTGCGTTCTCTTGTAGGACATTTTCTTCCAGTGGGGGTGGTACCTCTAAGGGAAGAAGAAGGCATCAGGCTGACAAAGCTGACTGACACCTCACTCAGCTCCTCCCACAGAGCAGCATGCCCCATCCTGCAACTCCGGGGTAGCTGTTCACCACCCTGTGTGGGTTGGCAGCCCACGGAGCACAGCTGGGCAGGGAAGTGCTTTTATCTCACGTCATAGATGGCCAGTCTCCATTTAAAAATTACAAAGAAACCCTTACTCCAAAGTACTTCATGAATATATTTACAGTAGGGACCTCAGTTACCCAACTCGCCTTGGCAAACCATCATATATACCCACACAGATAAATGTGGAAAAGAGAACCCCAGTCAAGAGCAAAAATGTGAAACATCTCTTCTACACAGAAGTAACGTGCCCTTTTATAAACAAGCTTGCTTGTCTCAGAGCTAGCACAGAGAAGGGCATTACATGCAAAGACAGCTTGCTGATGTGCCTTCCAAATATTTTCAAAGTACCTCTAAGAGTCAAAAGAGAGAACCCTTTTCTGTCCCTAGGAGACTCATGACATAGCCCAACATGACCCACAGGAACAATGCATTTTTTTTTGAAACCTCATAATTTACTGTGAAAACTGAAGTTTTACACTCTAATCCAAAATACTTGTATAGATATCACCCTCTCCAAAATCCCAGGAAAAAACAGGCACTCGTGCAAAATGCAAATTATCCTGTGCCTTTATGACACTAGCACATGCCCAGCTTCAGTACCTCAGTTTGAAAAGCAAGGGGAGAGAAAAAAAGACCATGGATGGAACTTGGAACCAGCTTATGTTCAGTTACTGGCTCAGGGTCAACTCGATCACTGTCGGCTGAACGGTCGTTATGTGTCAAGTGCTGTGTGTGAAGGCTCTGTGTCCTGCTTCAATGCCTGATTAATAATCTGAGTGCAGGAACCCCAGGGCTCAGTAGAATCTAAGTGACTTTGGTGACTGCTCCCAAGAGGCGGGAAAGCACATGACATCCACAGAAGATGAAAGCTGTGGATGCCACTGTGCTGCTCTTGCCTCAGACACACTGTGAACTGTGGGAAGAGCTTTAAGGATAAGGTGTGAGGTATGTCGGCAAAGCCCCAACTCCATGCCCACTTCTCCAGCCCCACATGACAAGGCCATGGGCAGGTGCACCTTACCTTCCGCTGGTCCACTCCAGCCTTCTTCTGGGGGCCGTACGGTTGCCAGTGGTACCATCTCCTCCCCTGTAAAGTGCTGGTACCTGACAAAATAGATCAGGTCTTGAACATCATCCAGCACCGCGGCCTCTTCAAATATGTTATCTTCCTTCACTCCCAAAGCCCTGTTTTCAGTCACACGAGCATCAAGCATTTTCTCTGCTAGACTAAGAATTTGTGACTCAGACGTGCGAAAGACCTTCTCCAGGACTTTTTCCATGTTCGAGGGCAGGTTCTCCTGCTGCGCTGACTTCAGCTTTAATGACATTTCTTGGAACATGGCTTCCAGCTCATGGACATCAAAGTACTTGTGGAATCGCTGCAAATACTGCTGTTCTTTGAAGAAGCTGCTTATTATTGGCAAGTCTGCCCTGTGGCCACTGTGCTCCAGCCGTGCAGCTGCATGTGGAGTCCTGTGGGGCAGGCCATCTGCATGTCCCTCAGGAGCAGCCCCCTGGCTCCCCATGTCCACAAATTGCCCCAAGTTCTCCTGCCACTCCTTTGAGGGTTCTTCTGCCCCAGGCTTCTCTGCAAGCTGTGAGGTCCTCAGGTATTCCTCAGGAATGTTGTCATCTTTAAGGTCATCAGAATCTTGACTCTGAAACACTTCACCTGCCTCTCGAGTCCTATTTTTCTTGTCAGGAAAGAACATTCCCTCAGATGGTATCTGTGTGTTCTTAGCTGCAAGAGGGCTTTCTTCTTTTTCTGCCACCAGACCACTAGGCTCCCTGCCTAGTGTGTCTACTCGTTGGCCTACAGTTTTAATTTTTCTTTCAATTTCCAGACTATGACTAGTTTCTTCTTTGTTTTCTTCAGTTTCTGCATCAGTACTAAAGGCACCTGAAATACCTCTCTTGGGGACTTGCAGGTTAACATCCAACTGCCTGTCCGGCATCTCAGGGCCTTTTTCTTTAGACTGTTTTGCACTGACAGCATTTTCATCCTCCAGCAGTTCTTCAGGAGTGTAATCGTCATCTTTTGCTTCTGGTTTTTCAATGTGGAAATTGGTTACTTCTGCGAGATCACTTTGGCCTATTGTTTGTGCTTCCCGAGTGCCTGGCTTTGGATGAGCAGACTCATCATTTAAGGGGTCCCCTGTGACCGCTTCCCCAGACGGCCTTTTCTTCTCACTTTCTTGTTTGTTAATTGCAGCAGCCACATCTTTTTCTTGTGGCCAGGACAGATTTCTTCCCAGAAAGGGGCCCTCTTCTTCCAGTTCTCTGGAGGAACCAATGTCACCAGGAGACGAGAAACTCGGCTGATTCTGTGTTTTCAGAAGCTGTTCCTCTTTAAAGTCCTCACTTTGATGCCCCACTGAAAGCGAGTGTGGTTCTGGTCCATTTCCTAAAACATCTGCTTCCTCCTCTACACTGCCTTGGGATGCATTTTGCTGCTTATCTCCCAAGAGGGGTGCAGGGTCCGTGGCTTCCTGTCTAATCTTTTCTTCCTTCATTTGATTCCTTGCAGATTGATGTTCCAGTCCACTCCCTAAGCCACCTTCTGAAACCTGCTCTCCAGGCGTCTCTTCATGGAGCATTCCCTTTGAGATATGAACAGCGGCTCCTTTTAGACCATCTTCTTTGTTAGCAAAGGCTGATTTTAATGTTTCTTTACCCTTTGCAGTAGCTGGCAAAGAGTCAAGGTTACTGCTTTGAATAGAACCATGCACAGTCCTGCCTTCTTGGTTTGCATCCTCTAATCCTTTCTTATCCTGCACCAGGTCCCTCTTGGATTCCTCAACTGTCCTCTCTTTTCCATTCATGTGAAGTTCTGTGTCCATTTCTGGGTCTTTGTCATTATTTGTTTTAGGGACTTCTACAATTAAAAGACCTTCTTTTGCCTTTTCAGGGTCAATATAATCTGTTACTAATTGTGGTTTCCTCCGTTTGCTGTCTGCAGCTAATGCATCATCGCCTTCCTTGTCTTCTTCTGAATTAGAACTCTCTAAATCCATACCGATTTGTTCTTCACCCTCAGTGACTGCAGAGGAGACAGTATCCTTCCAGGTCATTGGTATATTGTTGTTATTGTTTTTGATCCCAGGGGGCTGAGCTACCTCAACATTATCCCCTTCACTTGAATTCTGCTCTTTATCTGTTGAGTATTTCTCAACTCCAGATTTCAGTGGCATTTTCAAATCTTCTCCGTCTATAAAGGTTAGTAATGGTAGCTCATCAAAGTTTTCTTCACTCTCTTCCTCGTCTTCCTTCCCAACTATGTAGTACTCACCATTCAATTCCTCATCAAAATCATCTTCTAACGAAGTAACTAGTCTGGTTGTCTCCTCATCTGATACAAGTACATCTGCGGTTGAGCCAAATTTGGTTTTCAAGTCCAGAGTCATTTCTTTTTTCAAAAGTTTATAAGCATCAGTCTCCTCCTGTTCATCTGAGACCTGAGAACTATTGCTGGTTGTGTTGATTTCACTATCTAACACTTTCAGTTTATCTTGCAGCATTTCTTCAAAAGGCTTGAATGAAGATCGCTGTCCCTGAGGGTGATCCATTTGACTGGTTGTGTGGGGGCGGTTCTTCTGAGCCTCATCTCTTTCCTTGAGTTCCTTAGTGTTTTTTGAGAACACAGTGTTACTTTCTTCTGAACTGGTTTTTACTGGACCAGGATCAGGGTCACTTTCCTCAGATACTTCAGGAGGTTTTTCCACATGCTGAGAAGTCTTCTCTAGAGTGTTCTCAGAATTTCCAGTTGCAGAGTTGTCCAATTTCAAAAATCCTAAAAGTTCTTCTACATTATAATTATCAAAATTATCTTCTCCTCCTTCAAAACAAACAAAATCTGTCTCCTGTAAGGGAAGGAAAAACATTAGTGTGTCACTAGCCACGTATCACAAGAGCAAACTCTTACCCATGCTAATGACAGAAATAACCTCAAATTCATGTTAGACTCTAGGGGGGCTTTTGTGCCCATGTTGGGCAGTGACTGTTCTTGGGTTGTCGGGAGATAAGAAGCTAGACCCCACTTTTCCCTGAGGAAGGGCTCCTGGCTTCCCTCATTCTCTCTTCCCCAGGGGAGGAATGATTCATGTGGCTGATGAGTTGCCCTGCACCATCCCTGTTGTCTGTTTGGGACCAGCTGGAGGGGAACTCACATCTGCTCTCTTGCATGCTGTCAGTTTTACAGGGACAGTCTCCCCTGAAGAGGCACCCCCCATTACCTAGCTGTGTCTGTAGCTGGGCTAGTCTGTCTTACTCTAAAATGCAGTGGTCAAGAGTCCATTATTTGTGCACACTTGAGCCATGTTTTTCAGAATGCTCTATTGATAAATAATGGTGACATTTTGGTCTCTATCTACCTGACTCTTGGGTTTCTCAATTTGTTCTGAGCACAAATGGGGAAAGTCAGTGTCATAATTTGGGTTTTCCAACTTCTAATGTCTGTGCCTGATGTTCTGGAATTTACTACATCATGATTTGGGAGAAGCCAGGAGACCCTCCAGCTTCTCTGTCACCCTGCTGTCCAGCCTGTCCTCTGCTTACCCAGCCAGAACAGGCAGAATCACCCTGCTGTCAGGCTCTAAGTCTACCCAGATTTGGGCTCATATTTCCTTGGATTTGGGAAAGATAAATGAGCCTAAGAAGGATCTTGCTGAAATACAGGTACAAAATTTAAAGGAATAAAGGATGGTGTCAACGGGGCTCCCCACTAATTATTGCCACAAGTATAATCTGAAAACAAGATTACGTAAGGAATATATGCTAAATCAGAGTTCTTGGTGTCATTAAGATCTGCTTTCAGGACTATCTGCACATTTATAATCTCCCTTTCCTCTATTAACAACCAACTGCCATAAAAAAGATCATGAACAGAGAGAAAAGTTTAAAAGACCAGCAAAGATCCTTCTCTTCTCCTAACTAAACTTTCACATTACTCTGACCAGTGTAGTAGGAAAGAATGATTGCCTCTCTTTATCACATGCATTTCTAAGCCATTTTCTTAAATTGAGAGAAGCATGCAATAGGAGATGCAATGAGAGGGCAGAATCCCAAACAAGTGAGGTCCCTATGATTAATGAACTGCTGTCTCACACTGATATCCCAGAAGTCTCTTCATTAGGAGTGAGGCCAAATAGGCCATAGGGCTAATTTTATGGCCCTCAGGATGATCAAGAAATGTTAAAAATAGCAAGGGCTCGAAGACTTCATCCACCCTGCCAATCTCATCTAAGCACTGCCCTGGGCCAGCAGCTGGCATGCTCAGCAGCATCTCCAAAGAGCTGCTCAGAGACTGCTGAATGCAGGTGGGCATCAATTATCCTAAACTTCAGAATTCCAGAAAATAATCAACTGAATGAGGATCCCAGAACACAAAACCCTGTCTTCCCAAAGTTATGTTAGGTCAGTGCACCCTTGGTGAATGCTTTATAAAATCTGCAGTTGGAACTTTGTTGATCTGAGACAGGACCTCATCTTAAACTCTCATGTTCCCTTTTCCAAACCTATCCTACAACTATAATCCCTTAAGTCACTAAAGAGTCAGTAATAAGAAAACACTTGTGCATTTCTGGCCTAGTACATAATTTAGGCTTTGATCAATTGAACCTGATTTCTATATACTTAAACTAATAGCTATTCATGAAGTAGTTTTCAAATTGAGACATCTCCTTTTGCTTGTAAAAAGAATTATTTACCTCTTAAATTTAATAACTAAATGCAAGAATATTGAATTCTTAGGTTTTTTCTCATAAAGCAGCAAAGAAAAACCCTGTACAAGAGTACACCGCTTGTATAAGACTTGTATCTATGTATTAGGTAACTATCAGATTATGACATAGTCTCCTGCAAATTCTCTTCAAACTTTTCTTTCATTTTTTCCTAATTTTAAAGGTATCTGATTCTAAATTAAAACATGATATACAAATATTAACCTTTTGACCAAAACAAATTCAAAGATGTTAAAAAATAAAGCAGGGCCTTGAATAACGTCTCATTCAATGTCATTTCCTTATAACACTGATGAAATGCCATAGAGACTTAACTCTCTTGCTTTTATCAATTAACTTATAATACAACTGGCTTTGTTATACATCATTTGCTTAAAGTCAAAGAACCTATCAACAACATTAACGAGGACTTACTGTAGTTAACAGCTGATGAATTTATAAGCCAATTATAATTGAGAACAACAACAAAAATCCACAACTTACATCTGCTGGAACTTGTAGCTCTTCTTTAGTATATTCATGGACTACCTGGATTAAATCCTTTGGAAAATATCCAAAAGTACGCCCAACCTATATAAAAGAATGGACAAATATCAATCAAAATTCTGTATAAGCAATGTAATGAGAGGAAATATACAGATATATAGACAGGTAAATATAACCACAAGGGATACATAGTCACTATGATGATTATTATTCCAATAAAAATTAAGTACATACTATTGTAAAGCAAACATTTTTAAAACCCCTGAAGTTCTGTCAACATTCAGCTGAATTCTAAACACAGGACACATAAAGTTAGATTTCTGAAGTAGATAAAAGATCAGCATAGCAGAAAATTGTTGTATGTTACGCTAAAAACTATGCAAATCAAAACTCATTAGAAACATAATTCCATGTAACTTCTAGCAAGAATTTACCTGCACATTTCACAGCATTATTCATAAACCAGTATTTACAAGTATGCCTTTCTTAAACCAATAAATAGCAACCATGAATTAATAAGTAAAAAACACAACATTTCTGAAATGTATGACCAACACAACAAAAGGAAAATATTGTTGATATTATGGGCTGTAATTGCTTTTTCCAAAACTAGATTTTCAAGTTTTGGGGGGAGAAAATAAAATTCATACTAACCTACACATCGAGCTTTAGCTTTATGCAAAGTAAACCTCTCTAGAAGATTATCCCATTTATCTACAGAACTAATAGATAAGGTATATTAAATGTGTCCTCATGAGAAACATACACTGTCTGTTCCTAGCTACTGTCTGAAAGAGAGCAGATCTCTTACCTGAAGGAAATCGAATGCACAAAAAGACAGAAAGGCTATCTTATCACTAACTCCTAAAATATCCTCATTATGAGTGCTCTTGTTATATCTGGCAAATACCTGAAAGCCAGTATTAGTGGTGGAGACCTGCCTTGGAGATTAGATAAGGCAGGGCAATTTAAAACTGCCACATTCGCAGTTCAAGTCTGAAACTTTGAAAAACCAAAAAAGACTGCAGGATGAAACCTAAGAAATAGAAACAAGAATCATTTTGAAAGTTAAAGAGAGAGAATTTTTAATTTCCTAAAATATAAAAGGTTCACAAAGTGAGAAGGGAGACTAAGGGGAAATACTTTTTTCCTTCTCAGGAAAATTTTATTAAGAATCTGGAAAAGGGAAAGAAATAAAAGATCTATAGAGAAAAGAAATGTATTTATCTTTGTAATATCTGTCAATTGAGACCACAGGTCATATAAACTTTATATTTTTGCACTGGGTGGTGGTGTCCCATTTTTTATGATCTGCCAAAAAAACAACACTGCAGAACCATGGGCCTCAGAACTGGAAGTAAGGTTTATATCTAATTTTGTTCCATATATCATCCCTGCCAAGGAACTGCTGATTTGATTTAAAAAAAAAAAAAAAGAAGAAAAGGAAAGTAGAATACTGTTTCAAGAGAATAAATTCTGCACAAGCTACTTACTGTCAGGATAAATGTAATTAAGTGCCACCACTCTGAAAGGAAATAATCAAAAGGAAGATGGGTGACAGTGGGCCCTTCTATTACAGAGTTTTTCGCTTTAGAGGAGCTAAGTCACTACCTGCATTAACTGCAGTACAAAGCAGTAAAAAACATTCCACACGAGCAGTGCAAATACAGTGCTTCCAAAACAATTACCAGACAGCACAGATCCCTTCTGGCTGGGCAGTGCTTCCCAAAGAAGACAGGATGGGCAGCGGGCCCCAAGATGGCAGGCTTTCTAGAGATGAATATGGTTGTAAACAAAAGTGTGTAGGCAGCAGAATGCAAGCCTCGTTCACTTACCCAGATGCTCAAACCACTAGATGAAAAGTGCAGGCAGGACATGGAAACAACTCTCCAAGAGTAAAGACTTAAGAAATCTCATGTGGTAGACTTGAAAGGAACAGAAGAGATTCTTCTGTGTAGCGGGGGTGGCGAACCTATGGCACGCGTGCCCAAAGTGGCACGCGGAGCTGTGAATACCATTTAAAATATTATTGTTTATGCTCTTATAGACATAAAACTAATCGATACCTCTATCTCACTCGATGGGTTGGCATGTGAGTCGAGCGAGTATACTCTTATTTCATAAACTTTGGCACTCAATCGCCAAAAGGTTCGTCACCCCTGGAGAGGGAGTCAACTTGGGTTCTGCCTAAATAGAGGGCTGTCCCTGACCAGTTGGCCTGGAATGCCAGATATGTGTAAAATCTATTTTTCTTTCTGGAGGTTTCTCAAGTCTAGTTTCCTGTTGTTTGGTGTTTTATTGAGAGTGAAAGTTTTCATAGTCAGGACAGGGTATCTCTCTATATCTGGACATTCCTAAGTATATCATGAACTCTTACTACTTTCAATAAAGGAAGAATCCACACATCACACTTTTTAAAAAGAAAGGACAGGGGAAGCTGGGATGGCTCAGTGGGTTAAGCGCTCACTTTGCAGCCCCAGGGACCGAGGATCGAATCCCGGCCCCGGCCCGTGTGGACCCATATGCTGAACTGGGGAGTGCCGCCAGTTCAGTTCTCACCGGGGTGAGACCCTGGCCCAGTTCCTGGCTTGTGCAGCCTTGCGCCCACCTGTGGAATGAAACTATGTGGAAAAACCAATGATGTGCAACTATGGAGACTGTTCTGGACCCTCCCCCTCGTCTCTGTCCCTGTACCTCTCTCTCACTCTCTCTCTGTCAAAAACAATAAAAAAATAAATCTGAAAAAAAAAAAAAGGACAATAACTTATAAGCCTCTAGATCAAGGTCACTCCTAGTGAATCTCCTCATTCAAAACACTGAAGCATGAGGCATTCACTGATTTCTATGTTGGGCACCTGTAGAACTGGGTGGAATAGAGCCACTGGGGAATTGCTAGGAGCAAGTGTCTGAAAAGCAGGAAAAGGATGACTCAGAAGTCGCAAACAAAACAAACAAATTAGGAAACACACAGTGAAAATGACATTTTGCTTCTGTAACAGACTAAGAATGGACTCATGATTATGTATCTGTTTCCAAAGCTGCCAGTTTTTCACAAATATTAATAATTTAATAAATCAACTTTAATCATGAATGCTCAGAACACTGTCTTGCACATAACTTATAGGAGTAAGTGTAATGCCCATGAATCCCTTCTTCTGAAGCACTGAGGTTAAGAATTTCCCGGTTGCACCAATTCAACCTTAACTATGTCTGATGCATCATGGTTGATCAGGCCTTTTTTTTTTAATAATTTTTTTTAAAGATTTATTTTATTGTTTTTGACAGGCAGAGACAGAGAGAAGGGGGAGGGCCCAGAGCAGTCTCCATAGTTGCATGCCATAAGTTTTTGACATGGTTTTGTTCCATGCAGGTAGATGGGGACGGGAACTGGGCTGGGGGTCTCCCTCATGGGAAGCACACCCCAGTTCAGCATATGGGTCCACACGGGCCAGAGCCAGGATTTGATCCTCAGTCCCCGGGGCTGCAAAACGAGCGCTTAACCCGCTGAGCCATCCTGGCTTCCCCTGATCAGGCATTGAACTTGATGCTGAGGAGCAATAGTAAGAAGCAGTTCAGTTCTGGTTAAGAAACCTCTGCTGAGCTCCTACTCTGGGCCAAGCTTGATGCCTGCTGGGGACCCAGAGCCATCTTCTTTTTCAGTCTAGCAGAGGACAGGTTGACGTCATCAAAGACCCCAAGAAAACAGTTAAGTCTACAGTGCTAAACAAACCAATAGGAAGTCAGAAGAGAAAGTTTGTCAAATTTTTACTTACAGTTCCTGCCCAAACTTCAGGTGATCTCCCTGCCAGTTTATAGTAAACATAGACAGGGTCACCTTTTTTAAAATTCACAAAACGACAATCTGGGCCTGTGAAATCTTCTAAAGCCTCGCCTCTGTACATCAGCACTGTATATAAAGAGAGGAAAAAAATGACCAGATATCAGGATTCAAATTTCACAGTCCACACTGATTTATCAGGAAATATAAGAATCCACTGTAAACAACTCTTAACTTTCTCCAGTACTCTCTGGAATCAATTGCTTTTTTTCCCCTTGAAATCACTTTTATTTATTCATTCTTATAATTTTTAATTTTTCAATTATATTTGACATATCATTGTCAAATGTAATACAAATTATATTATTTAATACAATATTACATTAGTTTCAGGTGTACAACATAGTGATGAGACATTTATATAACTTACAAAGTCATCATTCCAATAAATCTGGTGCCCATCTGACACCATATGTAGTTACTACAATATTATTGACTGCATGCTCCATGCTGCACTTTACATCCTTATAACTGTTTTGTAACTATGAATTTGTACTTTTTAATTTCTTCCCCCTTTTCCCCCCACCCTTCCAGCCCTCCTCCCATCATCCCAACAATTCTAGGACCCATCTGACATGACACATAGTTATTACAATATTATTGACTATATTCCTTACGCAGTACCTTACATCCCTATTAGCACTTTCTGACAGCCAGTTTCTAAATTAACTTAATCCCTTCCCCTTATTTCACCCATACCCCCAACCCTCCTCCTATCTGGCAATTATCCAGATGTTTTCCGTATTTATGAATTTATTTCTTTAGATTCCACATATAAGCAAAATTAACTTGTATCTGTCTTACTCTGACACTTCACTCAGGACAATACCCTCCATGTCTTTTCATTGGAGCATCTATCCATTTAAATTGAAATAAACTGCTGACAGATATATAGCTATTGCCATTTTATTATTCATAATTTTGCTTTTTCTTTTTTCCTGTCTTAAGGAAGTTCCACAAACATTCCCTGTAATATTGGTTTGATGGTGATAAACTCCTTCAGTTTTTTCTTGCCTCGGAAGCTCTTTGTTTGTTCTTTGATTTTGAATGATTGGTCCTAGCCTTGCTGGATACAGTAATCTTGGTTGTAGATCCTTGCTTTTCATAACTTTAAATACTTACTGCTAGTCTCTCTGGCCTGCAAAGTTTCTGCTGTGAAATCAGCTGACAATCTTATGGGAACTCCATTATAAGTTACTGCTTGTCTTTCTCTTGCTGCTTTTAGGATTCTCTTTGTCTTTAACTTTTGCTGTTTGGGTTCAGCTTGTTCGGGACTCTCTATGCTTCCTGGGCTTGTATGTCTATTTCCTTTGCCAGGTTAGGGAAGTTTTTAGTCATTATTTCTTCAAATAGGTTCTCAATCCCTTGATGTCACTCTTCTGGTACCCCTATGATGCAAATGTCGTTAAGCATGATGTTGTCCCAGAGGAATCTTAGACTGCTATCAATTTTTTGGATTCTTTTTTTCTGTTTGTCATTCTGATTGGGTATTTTCTACTACCTATTCTTCCAAATCACTGATTAGCATCTCTGCTTTATCTAGTCTGGTGATTCCTTCTATTTCATTCTTCATTTCAGTTGTTGCATACTTTTATTTCTGCCTGGTTCTTTTTTATGGTTTCTATGTCCTTCTTTATGCTTGCTCTTTGTTGATGCTTTCAACAAGTTCTTCGAGCATCCTTATATTCTCTCATTTGGGCATATTTCTTTGTTTCCTCATATTGGATGCCTCCTCTCTATGTATTATGTAGATCTGCTACATCTCCCAGTATCGCTGGGTAGCCTTATGTGGTAGGTGCCCTGTGGGGCCCTAGCACAATCTTGCTGGTCACCTGTACTTGGTGCTCCTGCATATTCTTGTTTGGTACCAGCACTGTGCCTGGAGCTACTCAGCAAAAGTCTCAGGGCACAGTAAACCCGGGGCCTGGGGACTCCTCCAATAGCTTTCCAAGAAAGACTGCAATGTGTGAGGGGCTGGCTGCTTACTGGAGAAAGTGCCTCTGGCATTAGGCCATTGGGTGGGACAGGGTCCCAGTGAGTCAGCAGGGTGGGGCTAGCAGAGTTCACCTGACCAATCAGATTGGGATTTGGCTGTGTGGGAGGAGGGCACAACACAGAGAAGATGGCACTTGCCAGCCAGCTGCGTAGGACACAACTCAGAAAGAGTGGCAACTGTCCTCCAGTCCTTGCCTGAAGCTACACAGCTTAGTCTGCCCTACCCCCTGTATGCCTCCAGCACCCCTTGAGTCACCATCCTTCTGCCCAGGTGAGTGTCCATGAGTGATTGGGTCTGTGCACGGGTGCTTCAAGTGGATGTCTGGGTTTCCCACAGCCTTCTGTCCCACCAGGATAGTTGGAATTCCCACTTGTTTTTCACAGCCAAATGTTGTGGGTATCCTCTTTCCAGTACCAGTATTCTGAACTGGGAGCCTGGTGTGGGGCTGGGGTCCCTCACTCCTCTGAGGGTAATCTCTGTGGCTGAGATATCCCTCCTGATTCTCAACCATCACACGGAAGTTTGGGGCTAGCCCATTTCGCATCTCCACACCTCCTACCAGTCTCAGTGTGGCCTCTTCTTTGTATCCTTAGTTATAAAACTTCTGTTTAGCTAGAAATCAGATGGTTCTCCAGGTTGGTTGTTCTAAAATTTAGTTGTACAGTAATTTTAATGTTTGTTCCTGGGATAAAGCAGGTACGGTGTTTATCTACTCTGCCATCTTGGATCCTCCATGGAATCCATCACTTTCAATCATATTATCAAAGTATCTAAAGTCTTTAGAGCTTTGTTGTTGTGACCCATGACACCCCCTGCAAGTAGACATGATAGAGGGAAACTTTTGTTTTTCTCTAGGGATAATGCTGAGAAACAAAAAGCAATGTTGTCCACCACCACACATGCCTGGTCTCAAGTGAAACTCTTGGTTCCCTCTGTAACCTTTTAGTCCTCGATCTTTGCTGTTTCCTAATCATAAAACAAAAAAACCACCTTCATTTTGCAATTGGATAAATTAAGTGCAGATGCTGACTAGCTTAAGTGTGGCTATGTGTAGAGGTAACAGGGACATGGGGAGAGCACCTAGGAACCCCCAAGGGGTCAATTAACTTGAACTAATCCCTAAAAGGCACTATCTTTAAGTGGCTCTAACTGCTACCAGGCAGCTGTAAACATTGTCACTTTCACTTGCGGCCACATTGATCTCTTCTTACAATATCCGAATAAATTAATCGGAAAAGGTAACACATCCTATTATGGAACCAATCACATTACAAGTTTAGTATTTTCTGATCGTATATAATGTTGACTGTATCCAACATTAAGAAAGTTTCAAAACAATGTTAAAATACCCTTAATTACTTATTTCTATAAACAAAATCAAAAGTGGAAATCATGTGGCCTTTCCAGAGTGAGTATTTTTATATATGTATCAATTATAAATTATGCACAGTGATTCCAAAGCAGTAAGTGACAAGGTTATCTGAGACCAGCCGGAGGCTCTAAGAATGATCCTGGTTCAGCAAACGCCAACAACACAAGTGACTGAGGCTAAAGCTGGTTCTGTTTATAAAGCCCCTGGAGTATTTATTATTGTGACTTTAATAATTCTCTCCATCTGAGTCTGAGATCTTTGTTCTCAGCACCCCCCCACCCCCACCCCCACCCCCACCCCCACCCGCACCCCCACCCCCACCCGCACCCAAGTTGGAAATGATTTCACTTCCTGCACTTAGAAGAGGAGGCTGCCGGCCCCAGGTGGCCAATGCATATATATCCTCAGCCTCTTTCCCGAACCACAGATTTTGGCTTTGCTGGTGCCCTCCCTGCCTGGCTGCTTGCCAGGAGACTTCCAAGCACAGAAATGACAGGATTGAAGCAGAGCCGGGACGGGGACCTGGGAAATACACCGTATGCCTGGGCTCCCTGGTCCTCCAAAAACCTAAACTCTAATATCAGTATGAGCCCCAAATCCAAGCGAAGAAGGGCGCAGGCACAGCACCAGGGCGCCCTTCCCAAGCCCCACCGTCAACCTGCCGCAGAGAAACCGCCCACCGAGCCCCGAGTGCATCTGCCTCAGGGCTGCACCCGCCGAGGTCCCCGCGTGGGGAGCCCAGGACGCGCGGCGCGCTTCCCATCTCCGCTCCGCGCAGGGCGGGCCGGTGGCGCGGATGCTGGGAGCTGTCCCCAGAGAAATGGGGGCCATCTCCAACCCCCAAACACCAGCCTCCGTCAGCAGAGGAAAAATAAAATGCTGGCAACAGGTGGGCGGCGCAGCGCCCCCGCGGCCAGGACCAGCTTGCCCGGGCATCCGCAGAGCCCCACGGCACGAACGCAGGGACCCGGGATCACCCCACGCCGGCCTGCACCCCCCGCCACCCGGCGTGCGCGCTGCCCAGCTCCTGCCCCCGCGCAGCGCGGGCGCTCCCGGCACTCACTGCTGCATTCCTCATCCGCGCAGAGTTTGTGCTGCGAGAAGCGCCGGTGGTTGACGGGCTCTGGCTGGCCGGGCACTCGCCAGGGCTGCCCGAGGAGGAGCAACCAGAGGAGCAGCCCTGGCGCCGCAGCCATGTTGTGGTCACCTCGGGGAGCCCGTGACGCGGAGGAGGCGGCGCCGGGGCGGGGCGCGGGTGGGAAACGCGGCGGGGCGTGCGAAGCGCAGCCCCGGGGCGGCGCCGGGGGCAGGTCGCAGCTGTTCCCTGCTGACACGTCAGCTCGGGCTCTCGGAGGGGCAGGAGGGGTCCGGGAGGAGTCACAGCTGCGACCTTCTCCCCAAGTCTCCTCCTAAATGTGGCCGCTGCCTTGGCGACCGGGACTCCCGCTGTACTGTCTCTAGACCAATCGCCTGCCTTCGCCCCTTCCAGGTAGAACCTCCGCGAGATTCCGTTCCTCGCGCCCCTTCTCTGCGACCCTGTATCCCCTAACCTCGTGACATCCCACCAACAGCTCCTACTGGCACCTTCTGATTCCTAGTTTCTCCCAAACCAGCCCATCCTCCCACCCCCATTCTTGATCTGGTACCTCCTTTTT
Source organism: Craseonycteris thonglongyai (assembly GCA_004027555.1). Classification (NCBI taxonomy): domain Eukaryota; kingdom Metazoa; phylum Chordata; class Mammalia; order Chiroptera; family Craseonycteridae; genus Craseonycteris; species Craseonycteris thonglongyai. Next base: position 30,978 of record PVKE010013809.1, read on the forward strand.
CGAACTACTGCATCCCATCCACAGTCTGACAGTTAGGTCCTGGTTGGAGGCCCCGTCACCTTGAGACCCCAGGGGTTCTTGGGGCCCCCCTCCATGGTCCCCTTTGATTAAGGAAGGGGGAGTGTCAGGGTCATGGTGCCTTCGTGGTGTGAATTAGAGCTGGTAACCGGCTGGTCACTGTTTGAGCCCTGGCGGGTAGAGTGGGCAATAGGTCCTGTGCTGAGATCTTCCGATTCTTGGGCCCTTATCCATAAGGCAAGAAATGACTGAATCCCACCCAAACGTGTGGGGCTTCCATTTCACCCTACGCATCAGATAAAGTACTAGGGTGGTGTGCGGAAATCTGGAGGTAAAAGACAAAGACAAGGTATCTGGCCCTTGTCTACGGAAGCCCACAACTGAGTGGAAAGCAACTGTCATAAGAACGACTAAGGAATATGAGAGTAGGAGAAAGCTAATTAGCAGCAGCTAGCATTTACTGAGTGCTTTCTTTAAGATAAGGTGTCCTCACTCAATAGCTGGGTGATTGCCTGAGGGAAGGGGAGGAGGGGGGAGGGAGAGTGGGAGGGGAGGTGGGAGAGGGCACCAGCATCATGGACACACTCAATAGTTAGGTGGTTACCTGGGGAGGGGGGAGAAGGGGGGAGGGAGAGTTGGGGGGAGGGAGGTGGGCGTGGACACTGGATATATGGTGATGAAAGGGGAGCTGATTTTGTTGTGAGCACATAATGCGATGCATGGGTGATGTGATACGGACTTGTACATCCGGAAACTATCTAATTGTTACCAATCAATGTCACCCCAATAAATTTAACAATAAAAAAGAAAAGATAAGGTGTCCTAAGGTCTTTCTATGTATCAATTCATTTCATCTTCACAATCATACCTCGCAATATCTTCATTTTTGAGATGAGCGAATTGAGGCATTCACACTCTAAGATTCAAACCCACATTGTAAGGCTCCTTTTAATCACAACTCTATGAAGCCTACATCAAGCAACACTGCAATGTCTGTACTTTCAATCTGACTAGGGGAAGCAAAATCTTGTTTAGATCACAATATGACTGAATTATCTGTATGTGAAAATGAATGAATGAATGAATGAATGAATGAATAAATAAATAAGGCTACAACATTCTGGCCCTGGCCGGAGCACTTTGCGTTTGTCATTCACCAGAGGCTTCTCACTGCAGTCTCTGTAAGATTATACATCAACCCGGGACACCAGTCAAACCCATCAACTGGCTTCCCAAACGAATTGGATCTAGTCCTAAAAGCAAGAACGAAAACTACCAAACAAATCTCAGGAAAAACAAACAAACAAACAAACATAGGGTGAAATCTTGGGGTAGGCAATGATTTCTTAGATATGACACCAAAAGCACAAGCAACCCAAAGACAAAAACATAAATTGGGCTTCATCCAACTTAAAACATACGTGCTTCAAAAGACATAAAAATCTGAAAAGATAACCACACAGGAGGGAGGAAAGTATTTGCCATTTATATATGTGATAAGCGATTTGCATCTGGAATCTAGAAAGATGTCTTAAAATTCAATAATAAAAGGACAAATAACCTGAAGAGTTACAAACGAGGTACATCCTAGTAAGGGTCTTGTTAAAAATAAAAATATTATAATTTGTTACAATATTGTGAGAGTCAGAAAGATAACACTCCGGGTTTTTCTCTAGTGAGTGAGCCTGCACAGTCTATTTCCTGCCAGACATCTTGAGGTCTTCCTTTCTTCTCTCTTTCCAGATTCTGGCTTTTGTGTCCCTTGTCACCCTCTGAGGCCAATGTCTAGGAGATGGATCCACCTTTTACACTTGTGCCAAAGGAGCCTCAAGCTTGGCTCTACCCTTGATGGTGGAGGATGACACTGGATCCTTACTATATTCTTTAGAGTGGATCCTCCTCAAAGATATGCAGACCTCTCTTGCTAATACCAATCATCTCTCTTTGGAAGCATGGGTTGGGTGGGAGGGAGAGAGGAACTTGGCCACACAGTAAAAAAAAAATACATTTGGGTACAAATTCAAAACACTAAAGAGTTAAAAGAAGGAGGAAAGCAAATGATGGTGGTGGGATTTGAGTTAGGTCTTGGGTAGCAGGTAGGACTTTCATTCTAAAAAGAAAGGGAGACTGAAGAGAGTAACATAAGACAAAATAACATAAGAAAGTAACATAAGACAGTAATTTTGAAAGGACAGTACTAGAGTGAAACGATCACATTAAAGAGCAGTGTGAGATAAATTTGGATGACCAGCTTAGGTGATGTTATGGAAGTCCTTGAAAATCAAGCACAAGAATTTAGACATAGTAGAGTGAAAAACAAAACTACCAGACTTGAAGTAATGGGATTATTAAACTGATGTGGACTTTATGCAAGTATCTTGTTCTGAATACCAAGGAGAATGGAGTTTTGTGTTGAGTGTGGCTACTAGGGTTAAAAAGTCATGCCAAACGGTATGTTGTCCTGGAAGTGAGTCATATACTGGGCAAGGTCTTCTAGCAACATGTACTATTTGTCTAGTCTTGGCAAATATTATGCCAATTTCTATTGTACAAAGAAACTCAAACATCTGAAATTGCTACTAATATATAGGCTCATATGCAAGTTCCTGTTTCCGGCTCTGCCTAATTTACATTGGCACTGTTTTCCCAGAAGTCAAATATTTGGTGCTTGGAAACAAATGCACAATAAATTCCAGGGTGGGGCCTGCACTACTCAGTTCCACAGTGTAGACTGGCTTTATCCATTACAGTTTTCAAAGATGAATTGCTTCCTTACAGGACCACAATGGAAGCAGGGAATGTAGTCAGAACTAGGTATCAGAAGTCTAATTGTGTGACCCTAGGCAAGTCATCATTTTTTTCTGAGTCTTAAATTCTTCATCTATAAAATTGGGGCTCATGGTACACTTCATAGCGTTTCTTTAAGAAGCAAATGAGATCATATTTTAAAGGTTGTCCATCCCTACTGGCTAAGCTGCTCTTAGCCAGTAGGGATGGATGATGGCGCAACAACAGTCTCAACAAATCAATGACTTTGTCACAAAGGGGACATTTTCAGAGAGCAGCTACCCTGGGACAACCCCTCTTACCCCCAGTCAGCGTGGCAGGGAACAAACACCCTCCTACGCCATGCTTGGCAGCCCCAAAGCGCCCCCTGGAGGAAACGCTAATAACTGAGAGGGAGATAATAGATTGTCGAGGATAACATAAAATGACATCCCACTTGTTAACAGATCACACGTTTAGACAAAGCAAGCCTCCAGAATCTGCAGCATTTGAATTAATACATTCAGTATAAAATTAGGAACAGGAACATAAATGCCATTATGAAAACTACTCAAGTGTGATACCAGCTGCATACGGGAACATGAAGAGTTCCCTGCAGGCATGAAAGCTCATTCCTACTCAAATCTACATGGGAGATGAGATGGGATGGAATACACAAGAGGATGAATGACTAAGATTAAACCAGACGATTAAATAAAAAATCTAAACATAACCTGATGTTTCCCTTATTTCTTACTGATCCTCAAATGCTGTACAATAGGCAGCTAAAAATGTAATTTAAATTTTCTACAATTTAATCAGATGAAATTAATTTTAAAAACACATTTTAACATAACATATCCAAAAGATTATTTTTTCAACTTGTAATCAGTATGAAATTGTTCATGAGACATTTTACGTTCTTTATTTGATATGAAATCTTGGAGATCTGGTATGTACTGCACATGTACAGCATGTCTCAGTTCAGACAGGGAAAGTGAAAGCACAGCTCTAGGAAGCAGGGGTTAAACATTAACATCAGATCCATACTATACATTTGTACATATCTGTACATTATTTTGCACGTACTTAAAGAAAAGAAAAGCTTAAGAATGTCTTAGGATTTTAAATATTCTTGGCCAGGTTTTCTTGAAACTTCTGTGGAAAGAGAAAGAATGGTGGTGCTTATCTCAAAACCCCCAATTGTTTTGTTTGTTTGTGATCAGAGGTTAATATTTTTGTTGAAATATCTGAGAATTTCATTGCCATTTCAAATGAATCTGAATTAATGGGAGAAGCAACATGCATGTACAGAAATGAGAAGGATTTCTGGCAGCTATTTTTGAAGAGGATCTACTAGAAAAAATGAAAGCACAGGAAATGGTAAAACACATGTAAAATATAGAAAGCAACCTATAGTTCCCTCCTTAATTACTTTAAAATACATATGACTCTTTAAAGCAAAAATAATAATGAATGTAAATGCAACATATGCAGCACTTGCGGTGGTGGTCCGTGGAACTACGCTGTGGCAAACCTCCTTTATTTCATGTAAAGTAGTACAATTTTTACTTTAAGTAGGCTGATGATTTAAGAATGTTTATCACAATTCCTATAAACACTGCTAAACAATAGTGCAAGAAGGTACCGTGAAAAGCCACCAGAGGAATTAAAATTGTATTCTAAAGCATTTGATTAGCCCCCCAAATGGCAGGCAGTGAAGAGCAGAGAAACACAAACTAATGGGACTAATTACAAGCTATCAAAATGGTAGAGCATGTCAGATTGGGTGAAAAAAATACAAAGAGCCAATTAATAATTGTCTACAAGGAAAGCACACTAAATAAAAACAGATACTCGTAGGTTAAAAGTAAAAAGGTGGAAAAGGAGATACCACGCAAACTCTAAGCTAAGAAACCTGAAGTTTCTATATCAATATCAGATGCATTTCACTTCCAGATGAGGAATGTTATCAGAGACAAAAGGACATTTTACAGTGATAAATTGGATATTTCATCAGGAAGACATAAGAAACATGTAATATGTGTGTGCTCAGTAACAAAGCTTCAAAATATGTAAATAAAAAATTGACAAAACTAAAGGAAGAAGGAGGCAAATCCACAAATACAATTTGCAATTTTAACACCCTTATCTCAGTAATTAATAATAGCACAATAAGAAAAATCAGTAAT
>PVKE010013810.1:0-35967 GCA_004027555.1 Craseonycteris thonglongyai
CGTGCGGACCCATATGCTGAACTGGGGAGTGGCCCCAGTTGAGTTCTCATTGGGGTGAAAACCCAGCCCAGTTCCTGCCCTGTGCAGCCCTGCACCCACCTGTGGAATAAAACTAGGTGGAAAAACCAATGATGTGTAACTATGGAGACTGTTCTGGGCCCTCCCCCTTCTCTCTGTCTCTGTATCTCTCTCTCTCTCTCTCTCAAAAACAATAAAAATAAATCTTAAAAAAAAAACAAAAAAAAGTTAACTGAGCCACAGAGGAGTAGAGCATGGGACATGGGCCTCACTTTCCTCATGCTCATACTCACTTCTTTCCTTTGGTTCTGTTTGGACACACATTCTATCTCAGTGTGCTGTGTTCTCCATGTTTTGTGCATTTCTGTCTTTCTCTGAGTAGGCTGATTCCCGCTTATCCCGCCACCAAATGACTTGCATTGTTTTCCTTAAAACAAAATCTTCTACTTACAGAAACATTTATCGATAGTTTATACTAGCAAATATGTTCATTTGGATAATGATTGCTAAGGAGTGACTACACAGGTTTTGGGGATCTGCACAGAATTTTACTTCTGTCCATGAATGTTTCAATTTTATTATGAATTCAGTAAGATTTCATATGCAAATATTTTTAGGAACTCATATATCACATCATAATAGGAACAGCTGTAATTATAAATGTAAAGCCTTTTCGCCATACATTGGGTGGTATAATGTATAGCATGATGATTATAGTTAACAATATTGTACGCTATACTTCATAGCTGTTAAGACAGTAGGTGTTAAAATCAGCATTTTATTGTGATATTCATGAACTTACCAGGGCCTTCATGGTCTACCTCTGCCCCCCAGACCCGTGCCCCTCTTTTTTTTTTTTTAACTTTTTTTTTTTAATATATATTTTATATATTTATTTATTTTGACAGAGCAGAGAGAGAGGGAGAGAGATACAGAGACAGAGAGAGAACTGAACTGGGGGAGCTCCCAGTTCAGCATATGGTTCCGCATGGGCCAGGGCCGGGATTCGATCCTCGGTCCCCGGCGCTGCAAAGTGAGTGCCTAACCCACTGAGCCATCCCGGCTTCCCCATCGTGCCCTTCTTAACTTCAGACACTTTTTTCAAATAAATAGAACTATTACTAATAATAGTAATCATTTATATTATAGATGTATTTATATAATCATGTGTTATTGCTTTCTGAATGGAGTGAATGGTGTTGATGACAATAGCTCTTTTTTTAGCTCTTCTGTTCCTGGTGACTCCAATATTATAGTAAGCCTTAAGTTTGTCAATAGGTTATTTCTCAGTATTTTGATGAAATTACATATATAAAAACCAATTTGGCCAAAGAATAATTAATGTAAATAAGAATTAAGTTCCTATGTTATCTCATCAATGTTATAATAAAATGACGCTGAAACAAAGAATGTTATTCAAGGACCTTCTGTACCTGGCATGTGGTAGGTACCAAGTACATATTTAAGTTTGAGTAAATTAGTCACTGAATCATAATACCTAACTTTTACTGAAAACTGACTATGTTACACATAGTGTTATATATTCGGCATCTCTGCAACTACTCTGTGAAGGAGGTGCTATTATTATACCGATTTTACAGAGGAAACAGAGGAACAGGGAACTTGAAGAACTTGAACATGATCCAGTTTTAATACATAGGAGGGCAGATTTGCATCTGGGCAGTCTGACTTCAGAGCCCATCCTTGAATGCTGTTCTTTGCTGCTCTTATATTAATGAGCGCATAACTAACGGGGAGTATCAAGGATTTCAAATCCTGGTCAGATAAGGAATACGAACTTTCAGACCCAAGTTCCAGATTCTTTTTTTAAAGCTAAGTAGGTGTTTCAATATTGGGCAGCTTAATTTTTCTTAGACTCATCTAGCTCTTCTATAAAATTATGGAATCAAAGCTACCAGGTCCATATCGTTCCTTTGAAATCAGGAGATTCAGGACTCCCAGCCCTCTCCAAGTGGGATATAAAAAGAGACACATAATTCTAGACAGAGATAGGAGAAAAAGAAAAGTTGACAGGGCCAGTGTACTAACAGTATTGAATCTGCACAACAGCCCAACTGGTTCACACAGCCAAGTGCTGCCCAGGCCAGGTGACCGGAAATGGTTTCTGCTAAAGAGAAAGGTGTGCAGTGTCCAACAGGGCAGGCTTCTTCCAGTTATTAATAGCTTGACCTGGGCATGCCATGCTGGGGTCGGCCAGGTGACAAGGCAGCCTGTTAGGCCTACATGACAAGTCCGAATCAGGGATCACTTCCAGCCTTTGGGCCTTGGCATATTTTAAACAAATCATAATAAAATAAATGAATAAAAAATGGGCTTTGCAATAAGACAGATCCGAGGAATCATTTTTAATGAAGTCAAAGCATAGTTTTAGGTTAGGTAACTGTTAAGTAGCGTGTGAATTGTGGAGCCACAATCAACAATGTTCCTATGTCTGTAGAGTTATATACATGATGGAATAAAATATGTTTTAATCTCATCAATGAGAAAGTGTGTACATGTGTGTTTTGTAACTCACGTTATCATAAGACCCTAAAATCCATTCCAAGACCCTATAACACTGCGGTCCTTTAGTGCAGCAATTCCCAGTCTTTTTTGGTACCGGGGACCAGTTTCGTGGGAGACAATTTTTCCACAGACTTGGGGTGGGGGTGTGGGGGGAGAGGCACATGCAAAGTTCACAATAGTTTGCACTCTTATGAGAATCTAATGCAGCTGCTGATCTGACAGGAGGCGAAGCACAGGCAGTAAAGGGAGCAATGGGGAGCGGCTGTAAATATAGATGAAGCTCCCTCACTCACTTGCCTGCCGCTTACCTCCTGCTGTATGGCTGGGTTCCTAATAGACCACAGACTTGTCCGTGGCCCTGGGGGTTGGGGCCCCCTGCTGCAGGGAACATATAAACAGATACTATTTTTAGTGTGTGATACTGCTCCCAGGTGATTCCAGTGTCTGGCCAGTTTTCAGCGGGGAAACCTTCAAAGTGTTATTTCACAACAAAAGAAATGCAAGGAGATTGACAGACTCTGTTTTTTAAGTGAAAGGGAAACTCCCCAGGCATGAAACACAGCCTAAATTACAAGGAAAAACTATACCGAGCCATCCACCTGGGCATACTTGCCTCAGCACATGTGGTCGTGTTCAGAGAGCAGAGATGGCAGACTTATTCTTAGGTCTCAGCACCCAAAGGACATCATCAGAGATGTGTTTCATTCCACATACTGGATTTCAGATAGAATGTTTACAAATGCACACTTGTCTGTTATTCCTAAGCTTTTCTTTTTATTGTTGAAGTTATTGGGGTAACACTGGTTCCTAAAATTATATAGGTTCCAGGTGTACAATTCTACATTACATCATCTATGTATCTATTGCATTATATGCTCACCAGTCAGAGTCAGCTTTCTTTCCATCACTATATATTTAGCTCCCCCTCCCTCCCCTCCCATACCCTCCCTCCTTACCCTCAGGTTACCACTAGACTGTTGATTGTGTCCATGAAAACCTTAGTTCATAAAAACATATATACCCCAATGTTCACTGTAGCACTATTCATGGTGGTTAAGTCATGAAAACAACGAAAGTGCCCTTGGACAGATGACTGGATAAAAAAGCTGTGGTACATTTACACAATGGAATACTACTCAGCTATAGGAAAAGATGAAATTCTGCCATTTGCAACAACATGGATGGACCTTGAGGTCATCATGCTAAGTGAAATAAGCCAGACAGAAAAAGCTAAGAACCATACGACTTCATTCATATGTGGAGTATTCCTTAACTTTCGTAGAAACAACGTGGCTTTCTAAAGACTTTGCAAATCTGATGAGTCTCTGGAGTCAAATATTCCTTTTTGCAGAAGGAAGAATTTTTTTTTTTTTTTTAATGGCCATAAATCAAAGCAGAAGATACTTAGTGGGAAACAGCCACTGACATCTTTTGTGTGGTGTGTCTCCGAAGCTGAGACACATCCAAAGGCTGTGGTTTCCGTAGTTATTTAACTTGGGGTGTGTTTCCTGTTAAGAATAATAGCTCCTGACACAGCCTATCTTCTATAAATCACAATTTAAGGTCTACCTTTGTTAAAAGATGTTTTATTAGGTTGACAGATGTGTTTATTATTACAAGTGGTCCTTCGTTACAGGTAACATTCTAAGGCTGCCTACAGACTGGATAACTCCTCGTGACTACACTTCTGGTCTATGGAGTAATTTTTCAAGGACAAAGTTTAAAAATAAATAAAGAATATTTAGATCCCTTTTGTGAAAAAAAAAAAAGGTCTTTTAAGAGGAAAAGGGGAAGCTTCTTTTCCATAAGACAAAAAAAAATTGCTAAATAATATTTGTAATCCAAACATTATTAAAATGTCAACAATAAACTTTATATTTGACTTCATGTAATTTTTTACCTTAAAATATAAGTTTTTAACCTGAGGGGAAGGGGGATGGTCGAGGAGGGAAGGAGCTTCAAAGCTTCAAATATATGGTGATGGAAGGAGAACTGCTGGGTGGTGAGCACACAATGAAACGCAGATGATTTAATGTAGAACTGTACACTGAAAACCTATGTGATTTTTACCAAAGTCACCTCAATAAATATAACAATAACATATGTGTTTTAAAAGTAATTTAACATTACATTTTAAATATTGTTTCATATTGTATAAATACATATCATCAATAATCATTTAAAGATTTTGATACTTTAAGAATTTGAGTCCTAAAAAGTTATTTGATGGTTTCCACAGACATTATTATGTCAATTTTTTATATATTTGTTCAGAAATTAAAGCAGTTCTTAGTCTGCCTTAGGTATGAGCAAACATTCCTGCCAAACCTCACTTGGTCCTCGTAAACTCACAGCCAAATAAAATGTCACCATCTTTCTCGTGCAGCCAAATCCTAAACCCAACTCTTCTATTTTGTAAATTTGTCACTGAGAAGTACAGATGGTAAACTAGTTTTCATTGCCTCTTAGGAGTAAAACAGAGATGCCTAGTGGTGATATAACTTTATGTCCTTAATTTGTGGAGTTTATTGACCTCTCTACATATATACATATGCATGCACATACATGTACGTACACACACACACACACATATACAGGCATGTTTGTGTGTGTATAAAATCTCAACACTGAAATGATAGTGGTATCTCTAATAAGCCAAAAAGAACACCTATTGTGGGAAAAAGGAAGAAATTGAACTTTGGACATATTGCCAATACACAATGAAAAAGGGACAGGATCGCTCTCTACTAAGAGAGTTCTGAGAACACGTTTGCTTTCAGGGTGGGAGTTTAACTGTGTTGCTACATAACTCTTGATATGATATTCTGAAATGGCATTTTACCTCTTGGTCTTTCTCTGGAAAACCCATAACACCAGTCTAGTCATGAGTAAAATATTAAACTAATCCCAACTGAATGATATTCTATAAAATACCTGACTGGCATTCCTGAAAACTGTGAAATGTCATTAAAAAAAAAAAAAGAAAGAAAGAAAAATCTGAAAAGTTGTCACAGAAAATAGAAGCCTAAGGAAACATTAAGTGAGAAGTAAGGAAATCTAAAAAAGTATGGACTCTAGTTAACCATGTATCAATATTGATTACTGGTATTTAATTGTAACACAATACAATACTAATAGGTGCAGCATACAGTGAATTCTCTGGACTATTTTTAATTTTTCTGTAAATCTAAACCTGTTCAAAAATAAAGTTATTAAAAAAAATCTTGGGATTTGTAACAAGGATGTTTAACAGAAGAGAAAGGCAAAAGAAATTCCAGTAAAATAAGAGAGGAGAATTTCAGGAAGATAACTGTATGCAGACTCAGGGGGCATCAGTCCAGATTGGAGCTGAAGAAATAATTCCAAGAAGTATAACACAAAGGAAGAAAAATGAATGAGTTCAAACTAATGAATGACATGGTATGTTTAAGTGACAGAGAAGTCACACTTCATTGCATAATTCATTGACAAATTAATGATTAGTACACAGAAAAATGAGCAAACAAAAAGCCAATTATTCATTCTGGGGGGTAGGGTGGGAGGCGGGTAACTTATCAGAAATAAAACTAAATTATATTATTACATGAATATACTTAAAACAAGACTGATTTTTGCAGCATTATGAACTTGTCTACTTTAAGATATAAAACAATACACTCAAACAAATATTCATTAGACATTGGTGTTTAATCAATGTTTAAAGAAACAGCAGAGCCAAATGGAGTCACTTGTACTAAGCCCCAAACTGAGACTTAATTGCAGTTTTATCATCTCCCAGGAATGTGACCTCTAGCCAGTCAATCTAGAATTCTCTGGTCAGCACTAGTGAGGTAATCTTCCTGATACACTTCCTGCTCTTCCCCAAAGGAAGCTGACCTGCCCCAAATAATCCATTCTTTGATAGAAAGTGTCTTTTCCCACTCCCTTTTGACTATAAAAGTCTTCCAGTTTGCATAGCTCCTCAGAATTCCTTTCTACTTGCTGGATGGGATGCTGACCTCTTCAAGAGTCAGTAGAAAATCAGTTCATAAGAAATTCACATCATTTTTGTAAATGGAGAAATTGTGGTCAAATAAATGAGATATTTAGGAAATATTTGCTGATAAATGGCTGGGATCTATCTCATTATCTAGAGGCTTAGCTAAAGGCTAAAAAATGGTACAACCTACTTTCTGCCCCACACAGGAGACCTTCACATGGAGAAATGGGACAGAGAGAAAAACAACTCATTAACAGTCCTCTTTAGAGACTGCCTTTGTAAAAAATGTAAATCCTTAGTACTAGGAATAATTCAAGGGCTGAAAGCCACAGGGTCTCCATTTTGATTACCACTTCCCAACACCTGGAAGGAGAAGGCTTTAAGTTGGAAAATAGCTTGGATTTTTATACTGCGTTCAAAATCTGTACTAACAAAATAAGAAAAAATGCTCCAGCTGTGGTTGATTGGAGAAAGCTCACAGGAAGCCAAACACTAGGGGCTGATGAAGAGCCACTCAGAAAATCAGCTTAGAGTAAGATTGGGTTAAATCCAGTTCAAAAAAAAAGCCAAGATTGTCTGAAGGATTTTAAACTCCATCACGTCCCTTAACCTTCATCTTCCTGAATTCTCAGTCTGATACTGTAGTCCAAGACTGATGGAAAACAAAAAGTGCTAATGGGTACATTCTGGGAGCAAAACTGAATAGCAGAGTGTAATACTTCTCGAATGGCCCAGCGAGGACTTCAGCACACACTCTCCACAGCACAGACGTGATTTTACTGAGAAAATTATTAAAAAACAATCATGTATATTGGCTAGAATCTGTCTTCAGCATATACAGCAAATGGGGAAACATTCATTCAAGGAAATCTTACTCAATTGGGGTAAGAACAGCAAGAGTCTGTGACATTGAGCCATGACCTTATTCCCTACATGCTGTTTTTAAATTTCTACATCCCAGGTCTGTGGTTCCGAAGCTCTAGTCTCTGGGTAGGTGGAGTCAAGAAGTTGGAGCTCCTTCTCTACCCAGCTTCTAGGCTCTGGTTCCATTCCCACCCCCACCCCAATCCTGTGTTGCAGAAATTTTATTTCAAATACAGGTGTGGCAGACAGATCAGACTCCTTTTCTCACCAGCCGCCACTCAGAAAGTGAAAATTCGACGTCAGACCATCGGATTGTGAACACTGGGCCCAATCATCCTAATAGTTCACTTGTAGGACAAAGAGGTCACATTTGTAGTAGCAAACTGAAAAGACCAGGTTGGCTACTACTCACCACTATCAATGCCCATGCATAACATGGGGGTGGCACGACAGGAAAAGTGGGTCCTTGTTCCCAGCTCAGCCACACTGGTGAAGATATTCATCCCAGAAGGGTGGAAGGTCAAAAGAACAAAGAGCCCCACAGTTCTCTCTGAGAGAAGGCCTTTACTTCAAACAGAATGTGAACTCCGTGTCTTAGGATATTATTGGAAATAACGGAGATCCTGGTGGAGAGCAATTATGAGGAAGTTGGTAGATCTATGACACAAGCAACCTGGGAGAATGGTCAGAGGTTTAATAGAGAGAACCAGCTAGAAAGACAACCAAGAATATCCCTTTGGGATCAATCGACTCCGGTAGTTGGAAGGTGCTAACACATGCTAAGCTGTATTCATTCACCAGCGGCCACTAGAGGAAATGAAGTGGATGTGACAGAAATCTTCAAGCTTCCCCAGACCCATCAACACAGGTTGGGGACTCATGGGAACATGAGGCTTAAATACAACTCACACCAACACTGAGAAATAAGCTATTCTGACCTAGGGTATCTCCTAGGAAGCCAGGCTTACAAATTATACTCATCCTTTACCATATGGAAAAATGTATGTATCCACAACCCTGTAGCCTCTCAAGAGCAATTAGAGATGAAACCTTAAAGGTAATAATCCCCAGCGAAACATGGAGCAAAACAAAATTCACTGATCACTAATAGCAGCGTGTATGCCACACATAGATTCAATGGTAAAAATTTAACCGCCTAAGAACACTTAAGCTTAGCCATTGACAAATAGGTGGCTTAGGCCCAATACCATACATAACCAGGTTAAAAGATCAAAACGAGGAAACAAATCTGAAAAGGGACATTGGAGGCTGCACATTGTGAAAGAAACAGAACTTTCCAAATGATTCCATTCAATTCACTGAACAAATAAAGGACCAAACAAAAGACAAGAACAACACCCAGGGGAGGGGACTGTAAGCTCCATGCCCACTGCTGTTACACTATATTATTTGTAAACTTAAGTTTGCAACAATGTGTGACAAGCAAAGCAACAGCAAATCATGACCCATATACTGGCCTTCAAAGGGGCCCAAGTGGTGGATTTAGAAGACAAAGTTTTAAAGTAGCTATTACTATAAACATGGGCTTTTGAAATAATGAGTTTTAGCCTTCAGTGAATACATACACAACCTAGGGGCCCATTAATAGACCCATTTTTACCTCATTCACATAACATCATGCAATGAAATATTATGGTATTGAAAAGGAATTAAGTATTGATATGTGCTACAATATGGACAGACCTTAAAAAATATTATGATAAATGCATGGTTCTATTCATATACACATACACACACACATATATATACACACACATATGAATTTTATATAAGATGCACATACAAAAACATAAGGACAGAGGGTAGATGAGGGTTGCTTAGGGCTGGTATTTGGGGTGGAATGTGTAGAATGATTACTGGTCATCTTTTGGGAAACAGCAATGCAAAATTAGATTGTGGTGATTGGTGCACAACCATGTGAATATACTAATAAAACTTTAAATTGCATAGTTTACTTGGGTGAATTGTGTGGCATGGAAGTTAGATCAGTCACGATATATCTATTACCAAAAGCACACAAAAAATAGCCAAATGTAGACTTCATACTCAAGATTTTGTCTATAATTAGGGGACCTGAAATGATCTTTTCTTCTTGAAGTGAACTGAATCAAGCAGGGTCCCAAGGCACATAATAAATTTTATAGGATAATGATCACGGTTTAACTCAATACTTATCTATGGCTCACATTCAATAGTATGCCCACTGATTTAAACCATGGTCCCTGTCCCAAGGTTTCATGATGGTCACATTTAGGTATATGTAAATCCTTTACATATTTACAGAAATCATCTGGGCTAGAGATAGTTTCACATTTGCTTCATCTATGTCACATCTTGATTCAATGGGGATTGAATATGCATGATTTTCTTTCAACACATAAAGGCAGTACATTCTTTCATTATTACTACAGGCAGTGAACTTGAGCAAAACTGAGGTCTGAATCCATGTGTTGACCTATTTGCTGAAATAAGCCCAGAAAGTACCTTTACAAATACCACAAAAGAATCTGACAACTGTAACAGAAGAGCACTTTGGTTTCAAAACTAGATATATACTTCTCATTATGGACAATCACAAAGAAATAAATAATACCAATACTTAATGGAGTGACAGATTTTTATTCACCAGAATTTTAGAACTGAAAATAGGGGGAAATGAGGCTGATATTTATAGAAAAATGTTTATAAAAGGAATGCACGAAATGAAGGAAGTAGTGAGAGAAAGACCATCATGCAATGAGGAGGTGGGCAGCATTGGGTATGCGGTATGGGGGTATGTGGTATGGGGGTATGTGGCTGGAGACTGGGGAAAGAGGAAGTGGGAGGAGATTTTGAAGATGGGTTTTAACTTGGAGGGTGTTAATGGGCATAAAATACATCACAATGATTCAGCTACATATCAGTACATATTTTAAGACACACAAATAATATGGGCCACATAGCTATTGGTTTGATTTCTAAACACCAAGAAAACACCTTTCTCAAATAAAATACACTTGTCTTTCTTAACGATTTTTAATGATTTTTGTGATAACTAAACTTTGAACGAAATATGAGATAAGTTCTCTTTATAACTTATTTGAGGGATAATGAGGGAAATATTTAGGGTCACAAACAAAAATTGGATTTTAATTTTTCAACTAGAAAATTAGAGGGGGTTGTTCAAAAGAAAGGAGAGCTATTATAGAACAAGAGAAACAGTGCTCATTGAATATTTTCTAATTCCATGATTCCAGACAATACTGAACTTGCACAGGGTTCACAAGCCATTTTTTCCCCTTAGAATTACCTCCAATTTTTCTCTAAGTTAAAGTCTTGGTATATGTATTACAAATCTTCAAAAGTGATTCTTTAAAGCTATAATATAACTTTCTAAAGTCTTACCAATATTGTTACAATGTCATTACCTATTGCACGTCACATTGTTTTTTACTTATAGAACTCTACCTTTAAAAATCTATTATTTAAATTTTAAATAACTATTTTACACTTTTAATTTTTAAAAATATCCTTGTATTTTATGGCCTTCCTCACATTAATATACCACATAAATGTTTTTTATTTTTTTTCAAACTGCTCTATAATTCCACTTATTAAAATATATTTGGGGGAAGCCGGGATGGCTTAGTGGGTTAAGCGCTCACTGTGCAGCCCTGGGGACCGAGGATCGAATCCCAGCCCCGGCCCATGCGGACCCATATGCTGAACTGGGGAGTTCCCCCAGTTCAGTTCTCTCTGTCTCTGTATCTCTCTCTCTCCCCATCTCTCTGTCAAAAACAATAAAGTGTGTGTGTATATATATATATATATATATATATATATATATATATATATATATATATATATATATTTGATTTATTATCCAATTATTTAATCAGCTGAAGAATACATATTATTTATCAGGGTATCAGTTGTGCTATGTTACCTTTATTCTTGATCTCTTTTGCTATAATAGTCAATTAGAGTATTATTTACAAATTATATCAATTGTATTTATTCAAATAACTAACGTTTTATTATAAAAGTCAAAAATTCCCCCTTTACAAAACTTTGCAGACTTCCAAAATTTTCTTAATATGAAGTTCTTGAGAAAACTTCTAATGCAACATTGCCTATTTCATTGTTCCAGAATATGGAATGCACAGGGTATCTAATATTTCTGTGCACAACCAAATCCATCTCAGACTTCAAGTATGTCTAACAGAATTTTCCACATTTATAAGGATTATTAAATATAAATGGAGACAGCTAAAATAAATAAAGAAAATGAAAGAGAAAGTATCAAAAAGTGAGGCCTCTGTGTGGGGGGAAACATAGTATTAGAAGAAAAAAAGTTCAATTTTTTTTTTGTTCTCATAAATCAAAGAAAGTACTAAAATATTATTTCCAAAAATATCTGTGCAAATTGTATAATTCTGAGAAATTTAGATGAGAAAACTCAGCCCATAAATCAGACAAATGTCTATGAATATTACAACCCAGGGAGTAGCAAACATTTTATGTGAAAAATCTGATAAATACTTTAGTCTTTGCAGGCCTCAAGGTCTCCATCATATCTACCATTGCCATGGTAGCCTGAGAGAAGTTTTCAAAAATTTGTAACCAAATGGTGGTGGCTATGTTCCAATAGAACCATATTTATAAAATCAAACAGTGACTAGAATTTGGCTAGCAGGTTATAGCTTGCTGATTCCTAAAATCTGAAGATTCTTTGAATAATATCTTGTAATAAGTACTGTGGAAAGGTATCCTTAAAGTCACTGATAATTGGATATCAGTGTCAGACTTTCTATGTCAGTAAAAGCATTATGTTTGTTTTATTCTCTTCCAAATACATAAAATGTTTCAAAATTAAATTTTGAAAGTACAGAGATATTAAATAAGATAGTATGCTGCCCAGGGAGCTTCCTCCATCCTTAGCCAACATTTATTCTTTGTAAGTGAGGTATGAGCTTTCAAGTAATGTCCCTTGATTAATTTGAAAGTGGAGGTACCCTTTCATATACTGTAGGAAACACACCGCACCCCAGAGTGAGAACTAGACACTAATTGGCACTGACCTACATCATTAGGGGCTCTCAAGTAATGTCCCCAGTGGGGCTTGTGTACGTCCCCTACACCCATGATTAATGAACTCAGTATCTCAGCAGATGCCTGCTTCGACTGTCAGCACGTAGACACACCAGATGGGTGACAGAAAGAAAAAAACAACAACATAATGCCACAACAGCTTCTGATCTTGAATCTTGATGTATCTTGTCTCAAGGAGAAGATCTAACAATATTTCTATCTTTATTATTTTTATTACTTTCTTCTTTCAGCCTCTTTCTCTCTCAGGAGTTGTCATGTTCGTAAAAGCGGTAAAAACATGTTAACCTTAAACTTGAGAAAATGACACAGGTAGCTCTCATTCTTATAGCTAACAATCAAATGATGTGGTGGGTGGGGGATCTTAGCAGCTGTGTAGCTGCTTGTAAGCCCAGATTTTCTCAAATGATAAATAAACTGTCCTCTATTTGCTGGGTGAACACATAGATGAATATTGACTTGGATAGGTGCTCAGTAAGCTTTTCTGTAATTTCATATATTGCATTGCATCTCCTCTCTGCTGCCACCAGAATCATTACCACTTCTTATACAGTTAATCATTTATTCCTTATTAAACAATTAATAAAATCCAGGAAATTGATTTTTTTACAGATTAATACATCTTTTCAAAATGTCTGGGTTTCAAAGTCACTGATTCTGAATTGAAGGTTATGTGTAGAAGGCAGTAAAAATAATATAGCATTTTTATTTCTCATTTAACCAGAAAGTTATATTTTTCATTTATTTCATATCACATTATTTCAAATTGAATATTTATTCAAATGCAGTATCAGTTACATATAAGTATATGAAATAGTGTTACTGTGTAAGTAAAGAAAGTCACAGCTGCTTGTCAAGTCAGGTTTTTGGCAATAAAAATAAATTTGTCAAGCTATTGCACTTTGCATTAATATGGTTTGGGAGAAAAATCAATAATGCATTTGTAAGGGTAGCATTCACTGAAACGAAACAAAGGAACAGTCCCTGGTGAGGCCGCACTGCAGGTGAACTCACAATAGAATACTATAATGAGAATAATTAATGGCAAGCCTACAGCTTTATATAGATTGAGATGCTAATCAATCAGTTCTGGAAACCTTGCAAGTGGAGAAAGATAACTCTTACATTATATTGGGTATAGCATACCAAGTTGGTAATTATCTCTTATCTTTGTAAACATATTACAAAATTACTTTTTAGAAGTTTGGCCATCAAGTCACTATTGCTAGTATCTTTGCTGGTGTTTAAATTAGATCATATAAAATTAGTATCATCTTAAATGTATTGGTTTTAAGTTTGGGAAATATTTATTTTTGTATGTTACCTGGCCCTTGGAAAGAGATGTTATTTCATTTGCAGTCAGATTAAATGAGACAATGGATGAGGAAGGAGAGAGAAAGGGAGGGAATAAAGGAAGAAAACAAAATTAAAAGTTAGCTTTATTATTATCAGGGCTGCATGGGGAAGAAGAGTATACCTTGAAAATCTTTACAATTGAACATCTTATCCTGATAGGTTCAGAAATGTGTGTATAGGAAATGTATCATCAAATTACCCTTCAAAGTAAACATATCAATTTACACTGCTACCCAACGTATATGAGAACCTGTAGTCCCTTATCCTCTAAAATCTTCATTTCCAAACTTTTGATCTTTACTAATGTAGTAAAAATATATATATGTGTGTGTGTGTGTGTGTGTGTGTGTGTGTGTGTGTATTGTTTTAGTTTGACTTTAGAAATTATCTCACAGGATTCTCACCTTTTCTGATATGTAAGGCACTTGGCTTACATTCATAGCTTTCATTCATTGTTACCGGGTTTGTCCATTTTTCAGTGAGATGTGTTATTAATTTGTTATCAAAGCTAAAACAAAGACCACGAACTGGGTAGCTTAACCAACAGGAATGTATTGCTTCATATTTCTGGAAACTAGAAGTCTGAAAATAAGGTATAGTCAGGGTTAGTTTCATCTGAGGGTTACGAGAGACAATATGTCCCATGTCTCTTTTCTAACTTCAGGTAGCCATAGCAGTCCTTTAGCTTATAGATAACATTCTTTGTCTTCACGTTGTATTCCCTCTATATGTGTCACTGTCTCTCTCTGTGTTCATATGTCTTTCATTTTTAATAAGGACAAGCACTGTGTTGAAATAAGACCTCCCCTAATGAACTCAGCTTAACTCGATTGCCTCTATGAAGACTATTTCTAAATAAGGTCACATTCTGAAGTACTGGAGAACTTCAACATATATTTTTTCAGGAGGGGCACAAATTTCAACCCATTAAAGGTTAATATATCCCCTTTTTAAACACTAAAAGCTTTTTAGGTACTCTATAATGTTGTTCATATATGTTGTCAATATTATTTCTAGGTTAATATGTGTTTTAATTAGTTTATAGATTATTGTAACAGTTGAAATTTCAAATTTCTGTGGTCAAATTTGCTACTCTTTCCAAAGATTTCTGGGTGCTGTGTCTGTTTTCTAATATTTTCATCTAGTATTCTCATTTACTTGTTATGTGACTGTGATCTTCTTGGAATGTATTCTGACATACAGAATGATATATATATTCAGCTATCAATTTAGTGATTTAAAAATGCCAATTGTCCTACTATTAGCAAATGTATATAATGATGTTATAATATGATTTATTGAGCTTAGTTAGTGAATTTGACTGTGTTCTGGGCACGCTTCTAAAAACTTTAGTCATTTAATGCTTACCAAAATCCCTACTCTTTTATCACCCATATTTTATTGAGGAGGAATCTGAGACACAGTGGGAGTCAGCCTGCTTATCCCAAGGGCTCCACGCTTTCATTGGCCCTCCTTGACAAAATGTCAAAGAACTCTTCAAGCTCCAGAAAAAAACACTCCTCCTATAGTTTGCACTTTAAAAAAAAGTGTTGTTTTTTTTTTTATAGTTAACAAAAAGAAAAAGTACCCAATAGAAAATGTTTTGATACTCCTATCTTTCTCTTTCTTACTCCTTCAGGTGTTATCATACAGTGGAAGCAATTCCATATGGTGTAAGAAGACGGACTATTAAAGTTATATGAATCCTAATAGAAATAAAGTCTGGAAATTAGAGGAGTAAAGATCTCATCGGTGAGACTTCTGTCATCATGCAGATGGTAGAAAAGGCAACTGGCAAGCTTTCTCTTAGTTCCCCTGGACTTAGTGTTGTATAGTCCTGGTTTCTTCCTTTTCTCCTACCTGCTGCAAGTCCCATCCAACTGCACAAGGTATGTCATCATAGATAGCCTTTAGGACATGCCACAGCACCACATTTCTACTCTTCTTGAAACAGATCTACTTTAGAGATTTATTTTTATTGTTTTTGACAGAGAGAGAGAGAGAGAGAGAGAGAGAGAGAGAGAGAGAGAGAAGGGGAGGGCCCCGAACAGTCTCCATAGTTGTACATCATTGGTTTTTCCACATAGTTTCATTCCACAGGTGGGCATGAGGCTGCACAGGGCAGGAACTGGGTCAGAGTCTCGCCCAGTGAGAACTGAACTGGGGGCACTCCCCAGTTCAGCATATGGGTCCACATGGGCTGGGGCCGGGATTTGATCCTTGGTCCCCAGGGCTGCAAAGTGAGTGCTTAGCCCACTGAGCCATCCCGGCTTCCCCAGATCTACTTTAGAGGCTTAATAATATGAGTAAATGATGGACACAATGATATCTTAAATGTAAAGAAGACTCAATGTCACATGGTAGCAATATGAAAAGATTAATTATGTCAATAAAATTTTTTAAAATCATACCATAAAAATTTTAACATATAAAAATATTCACAAGAAATCCACAATAATACATAAGGGAATGACATGAAACAAAGGGAGCAAAGGATAATATAAAAGGGAGGGGCCCCAATTAGTGACTAGTAATTAATAAATTAATTAGCCTTAATTAATGTGTATACACTATGATGATCTGTTTTCCCATGGGTCCATAAGGAGATACACATGAAAACTTTTATCACTATGCTATTTGTGGGTAGCAAACAGAAGTAGGCATGTAGCTGTGTATCATCACCACAGCAGCAGGGCTATAAAATGTGTTATAGGTCTAAGATGAGATACTATAAAGCAATCAGAAGTAATGAACTAGATTTACATGTAGCAACACAAATAGATCTCAGAACCATAATGTTGAGTGAAAACGCGTAGAATAGGAAAATGTTTTTAACAAAAATATTGTCTGCAATATAAGAATCAGGAATGCACAAAATGACACCAATACTTTTATGACACTATCGAAGGCAAAGTTTGGAAATAGGATTGGAAGGACCCACCTAACATATTCTCGAATAACTATTTCTAGACATGTGGAGGCATGAAAGTGAGCGGAAAAGAAATCATATAAAGCATGAGAGGTATTGCGTTGGGCAATGGTGTTAGTAAGCCATAACACAAAGCATATCATCAACTCATTTTCATACACCTGGAGTATGACAAAGAGGACAGACTAGCTAGAGCCTCATCATGTGGGCAACTCAAACCCCGAGTCTAACACTTATAGATGGATTGATTTTATTGCCAGAGAAATGTCATCCTGAGTGATAACACAGATGACAAATGATGACAGGCTGTGAAAGTCTCCTCTATAATAAGTCTTATGTCACATTAGGCTCATAATAAATTTGGAAGGGATTTAAAGCATTTATCAATGTTTATTCAGTAACTCCCTTATGGAAATTCTGTACACTGGCATATATTCATTTTTAAAGTGAAAACACATCACTTATGAGAATGATTTTTAGATTTTAGAATGTGTGATTTGAACAAAGTTTATAAAGTTTACCAAACAATGAACGGATTAGTTTGAGTTGAATATTTGATCAAAGGAAGCAACAATAAAATTTGTGAAAAAATGCTGCCTATTTTGCAAGGGACTGATTATCATACTTCATACTACCATTCATGATATTTCAGTGTGAGAAAAACAATCGCCCATGCATCTCTTATGTTTCTGAACATCTTCCACATGAGGCATGGACTGCCCTTTGAATAATATTTTAAAGAATGAGAGGGGGAGCCAGGATAGCTCAGGGGTTTAAGCACTTGTTTTGCAGCCCCAGGGACTGAGGATCAAATCCTGGCCCCAGCCTGTGAGGACCCCTATGTTGGCATGTGTTAAACTGGGGTGTGCTTCCCATGAGGGAGGACCCCAGTCTAGTTCTCACCTCTAAGTTCAGCCCCTGGCTTGAGGGAGCATGGAACCAATGTGGGAGGCCCCCAGCCCAGTTCCCACCCTGCGTGGCCCCCTGTGTGGAATGAAACTGGTATGTGGAAAAACTGATGATGTACAACTGTGGAGATGGCTCTTGCTTCTACCCTTTCTCTCTGTCTCTGTCTCTATGTCTTTGTCAAAAACAATAAAATGAATCTTAAAAAAAATAAGAGTGAGAGATAGATAGGTGCTATTTCTCTCTAGAGCAAAGGGTAGAGCTACTTACAGTCTTGGAAAATAGAGATAATATCTTTCTCCAGAGCAAAAGTCAAGTTGTTTACTGCCCATTATAAACAATTCAGATTTCCTAAGCTAAGGGCCCACCATTTGTAATTAAAACAAACAAACAAACAAACAAAACAAAACAAAACTGTGCAGGTGTTAGTTGGCTCTTTTCACATCATCTTTTGGGATTTAAGGTTCAGGAAATGGCACAAGGAAATGCTGATACACTGGATACTGCTGCCACTGTGAGTAAAGTATGTTGTTTCTGACTCATGATTTTCATGTCTTCTACCAGCATCTATGAAACTGTGGCAGGCTAACATAGTAGCCTCAAGTAGGATAAAATTTTACACAGTTCTTAACACTTTATCAAGAGAAAATCCATCAGGCACACTCTGAACTCTAAATGTCTGATTGTGGGCCTACATTAAAAACAAGAATACTTTATTTATTGAAGATATTGGAAGGGATTCCTTAGATTATCAAAGGTGTATAACCATAGATCCATCACAAATAATTGAAATAGTTACTCAACTATACCACACAGTTTGAAATTTCAGAATGTTTTCTAAATCATTCTATTCCTGTTATTGTCTTGAATGGGTGGGTGATATGATTCTTTTTTTTTTTTTAATATATATTTTTTTATTTATTTATTTTTGACAGAGAGAGAGAGAGAGAGAGAGAGAGAGAGAGAGAGAGAGAGAGAGAGAGAGAGAGAGAGAGAGAGAGAGAGAGAGAGAGAGAGAGAGAGAGAGAGAGAGATACAGAGAAAGAGAGAGAGCTGAACTGGGGGAGCTCCCAGTTCAGCATATGGTTCCACACGGGCCAGGGCTGGGATTCGATCCCCAGTCCCCGGTGCTGCAAAGTGAGCGCTTAGCCCACTGAGCCATCCCGGCTTCCCGAAATGATTCTGAGACCAATTCCAATACTGGTTTTCCCAATATCACCAAGCATTCTGGGATTGCTAATTGATTAAATCACTGCCCCCTGGCAATCCATTTAATCTTCACCTCCTCTCCCTTCCCTGAAGTTCTGGCACTATAAATTTAAGCTCCAATCCTCTAATAACAAGATTGGTTCTCCTGGAAACCAGCTCCCATCCTTAGGTAGGGCCCAAAGTCAACACATTAACATATCAAGGGTCCCTTTTATAGCTCTCTTCACAGAAAATTCCAAGGGTTTTCAAAACTGTGAGTGAAGAACTGTGGAAGAAGGCCAAATGTACATGAGAAATAT
Organism: Craseonycteris thonglongyai; assembly: GCA_004027555.1. Lineage (NCBI taxonomy): Eukaryota > Metazoa > Chordata > Mammalia > Chiroptera > Craseonycteridae > Craseonycteris > Craseonycteris thonglongyai. Next base: position 19,196 of record PVKE010013810.1, read on the forward strand.
ATTTTGATCACGTACATGACCAAATGTATATTTCTTATAAATTACATTATTGCATTAGACGATGGTAATTACTCTTTGTCCTTTTTCTGTAATCTCTTTTCAAGTAATACCACCATTCAGGTAAACATCTATTTAGTTGAGAAAAAAACTTGACTAGCTGTGTATTCACTTGTCAAGCTTTTTTCTAAGATGACTATAGTGATCTGACAAAATAAGAACAGTGATAAAAATGGAGTAATAGAAAAGAGAGCCATACCTTTCAAAGTCACTCTTATTTTTCTACAATAAATAAGATATTACAGTTTAGGTAAGAGGAATGATCTAAAGTAGCTGCTTCCCCATTTTTCCATAGACCAACGATTTAGGCAATGATCATAAATCTAGGAACATTCTCTATACTTTGCTGAATAATTCAAACTGATTTTTGCTATATATGTATTTGGCAGTCTTGTTTACAAGTGAATTTTTCATTTACATAATCACATTCTGCCCACTTGAATATTCCCTGTGCAGTTGCACTTTTATATAATATACTTGCTCACCATCTGTCCTCAATTTTGGTCAAGAGATGCTTCATATTTTCCAACACTTTGCATGGTAATTGTGCCACCCCAAAGGTCTTTTTTTGTTAATACACATCTTGCTTATGTACTGTCAATAAGACACTTCAGATTCTTACTAGCCAAAAGACAAACTGTCATTGGGAGCTATATATCTATCTACCTATCAGAGAAAAAGACAAAGTTCCTTTAAAGCCATCAAATATGTTTGAAACTTCAAATGCATAAACACACACACTCAAGTATTTTAATTGTGATGAAGGAACTGTGTGAAATAAATGATTTTGAATGTATAAACATATGTGCAGGTGACTGGATCATACGCATAATCAACTCCAGACTTCATTTTAAAGTTACCATATAATGAGCTGTAAAAAGCAATTCAATATTACTCAATTTTTTCGTTAGGTCATTCCATATAAAATCTTTAAATAATGTATTAATGTACTGAGAGATCATTCACATAGATTAAGCCTCTCTATTTCTTCTTTTCTAATAATATAAAAATAAAAATAAATGTACATTAGATTGAATATTTTTGTACTTGGAAAAGAAAAAAAAGATGATTCTAACCAGAGTGAATTACTGGCTTTTTCTAAACAGCACTCTTATATGAGAATTTTTTATATTCCTGGAAGGGTTTTTCCTCTGGACAGAAGTCAAGTTTTCCATATATATATTTGTTCTTTTTGATGCATTCATGTGTGCGCACACACACACAATCATTTCTCTTTATTAAATTTAGCAGTCTTGACTACACTGATAACACACAGGAAGCTATAGATGTAGTTATGTTTTCTAATTGTATGATTATATTAGTTGCCAAGCCAAACCCAAATTAATTAAAAAAAAAAGATCAACAGGTTTATATAACCCTTATCTTAAATTTACTGTAAATATTCTGTAACCTAGATTAACTGTATGATCTAGCATAGTTTTTTGTTGTTGTTTATTTTGTTTTTTAATTTTTTCAACTCCTGATTACACTTCAAAACTTCTTCACTAAGATAATATAGATCAAACCAACCTCAGCAATGCTTGATAAAAATAACTACCCAAGTTCTCTAGTAACGGTGTCAGGGAGGCACACAGGTTAGTGGTCTAAGAAAAGTTTTCAAGTTACAACCTGAATTTGATTACCCAGTCTAACATTTTTGCTGTGTAACTTCATGCAAGTTTTTTTACTATCTCTTAGTAAATCTCTATAAACATCCATTTCTATTAAAGGGACCATTTAATAGAAATTTTCAGTTTAATGTATTGTTGTGAGATAATTATAAGCAAAGAGGTCAGAACTGTCCATGGCACATAGTGTGCTTTCAATAAAGGATAACAGTGGTTATTTCAATATTAATTAAAATAATATTAAATTATTATTTATATTAATATTAAAGTTATATTATAACCAAAGGAATAGTTCTTCAAATAGACAGCAAAATAGAGTGATTTCTCACTTTTTCTGATTTTTTTTCTGTTTTATTTATTATAACTTATTTTGAATTCACTTAGGGGTCATTTCTATTTTAATTATCCTTTATTTACGCTTGGTTTTCATATGAGCTTTTCCACTAAGGAGACAAGATCCTGGTCTAAAAGAACAAATATCTAACTAACTTAATTGCTGTTTGACTTTCAGCACTAGCTTTCAGCAATATCTCTTCTTTGCTTAATATTTATCATATGAAGTGTTATCTATTATTACTTTAGAGTGCTTCAATAAAACCAAGAAGCTATGCACAAACATGCACATACTAAGGTCTAATGTAATTATCATTTTGTTTTCTCTATTTTTCTATTAAATAATACACATTCTTAAAAAAAAATTTAGAAACATAGCAAAGAGTAGAATACATAAATCTATACGTCCCTGTTTTAATGTCACTACCTAGAGTAAAATAATACTAGCATTTCATGGTATGTATTATGTCTAGGTTTTTAGATATTGTCATTTTATTAAATGTCATTTCCTATGTATTTTAGTGTAGTTTAACTTAGGTACCATTTCTTAGGTTAAAGTACTCTTGAACAAGGCAGAATTTGAGATACATATATATATATATATATATATATATATATATATATATATATAATATAGATTTTTTATGGATTTTAAAAAATACAAAGATTCTCTTTCTATGATAATATTTTCCTTTACAGCTTAGTAAATCTAGTCACTAAGAGAAGGAGAGAAAGAGAAAATATGTTATTTTGGAGCAAGAATAAATAAAGACTGTACTGTAGTGTTCCAAGGGTAGCTAACAGGCAGTGTGGTTGAAGGTTCATTAGATATGGCTCCTTGGTTCTTAGCTTATTTATAGCCTGACTCTTGTTCTCTTCTGTTTGTCTGGGATGCACTGTGGGTTGATTTGCAGGGCTGCTATCAGTAAGACCCCCTCTCTGGCTTCAGAGGGCATCTTTTGAGCAAGAAGATATAACCTGGTTCTTTCTTCCCCTCCAACATCAAGTCAGGTGGCATCTCTAGCAGTTAGCAGCAGTTTCCACAGGGGAGATCTCTTGGTTCCAGAGCCCATTAGGTGACCCACTCCCAGGGCTTTGGAAATAGAACATTCCCCACTTTTTCCCTCCAGGCAGCACTAAGCAGTGGCTTTTTGTTAGGCTTATAATACAGGTTAGTTTCTCAGCTATTTAAATTCCTGTTATCAATTTCCTGCATCAAATCTCCAGTGTTTCAAAAATTCTGAATGGTGTTTGTTTTCATGGTTGGAATGTGAACAGTATGGTATGTAATTGAAATCTTGTTCTCTATGCTATTCCTACATGATATAAAGTATATCATTTTCTCTATGATCATTTCCTAATGATATAAAAACCTATCTTTAGTCTCTATTCAGGGTGTATACTATCATGGCTTTGATTATACTTTTGACAATTGTTTATACCTATAAAAATGTGTCTGTCTGTAGAAAATAACTCAGGGGATCAGAACTCTAAAGAAAACATCTATAGAAGTGATTTCTTAAATTGTTAGGTAGTTTGCTGACTCCACTGAGAACAACAACAACAACAACAAAAAGACAACATGTAACTGTTACCATGAAAACTCTGCTGCACATTCTGCCATGTGTTGGTTAAAAAATTAAAGTAGTAAAATGCTTTTTGTGTGTGTGTTGCTGCTGCAGTTTTGGGGAAGAGTTCTGTTGTTTCCACATGTGGAATTAGTGTGTATGTAAGTACACTATATCAGTTTCTTCCTCTATGTGGACTCACCCAAAAGAAAACTGAAGCTGTTAATAAAAGTTGCATTCTATCTATCTCTTAAAGGGAGAAATCAAAATGTGCATATCACCTCTCATTTAAGAATAAAAAGTAAAATGAGTCCCAGAGAAAATAACCCAGTGGATTTGAAAACAAATAGGAGAAGATTTTGAAACATTACCTATTACTTGAAGCATCTGCAAGTCTCTGGAGAATGATCTTGAGGCTAACAATCCAGGAACAAACAGGCTTAAAGTTTATATCTTGGTTTTCCTCTGTAAATCCCAGGGTAACCTACATCCTCTTTTAACCATGCTGGTAAACACTCTTTTATTCACATAGATGCTATTTGATAGCCTTCAAACATTATCAAGTCTTAACACTCTTGATAATATTGGCAACAAGACTTTCAGTTATCTCCTAGGACTGCCTTTTATACATAGACTTCATAGAACTATGCATTTTAGCCACAAGATAACATTGCCTATTTCCACAACAGTTATGTTTATGGCACACAGCTTTATTCCTTGCATGGTAATTTCCATTTATCATTATTTTAGAAATTATCATTTATTATTAATGTTTTCAGAACATCCACATAGCTATAAGCATATATTTCTACACAGTTTCAAAAGAGTATATGATGATAAGATCAGAATCTACATTATAAGATTAGTAGCTAAAAACGTGTCATATTGCCTTTAACTACTTCATGACACCATATTTTTATTGGTTGTGTTTATGTTTGTATTTTCTGTTCATAATATAGCCAGTTGAGTTTATATGATGGCTCTCTAGAAAAACCCAGCCATTGTCAATATAACAAGGATTGTTACATGGCTGGATACTTTCCAGACAGCCCCTGTATACATTGTCTAAAGTATTAGGATAATGCATGTTCAATTTTAATCGTTTGACTCATTAGAAATGTTGGAAATTTGAAATCAAGGTTGGCACGATTTGCTTTTTATTGTTAACAAAACCTTGGGTTGTGACTGGAATACGCAGAATTATGGCTCTCGTGATTTTTGCCCACTGGTGTTATAGCCATGAAAATGTTACAATGACGAAAGAATTTTGCAAATGTAATAAAGTTACTAATCAGTTAACTTTAAAGTTAGAAAATCATGCTGGATTATACGTATGTGCAGGGCCAATCTAATCATGTGAGCCCTTAAAAACAGATCTTTCTTTCCCCTTAGTGCAGAAAAGGAAGTCTGAGAGATGTGGCCAGGTAGTTAGATTCAATGCATCGGGACAGTACATACTGTTGTTAGCATAGAAATGAAATCAGGACACCTGCCCTACTATTGCAAGAAACTGAATTCTGCCAACTACCAGTGAGTTTAGGAAAAGAATTTGAGGCCCAGAGAAGTGTCACCCCAGCCAATATCTTTGAACCCAGTGATGCCTTAGGCAAAGAATGTGCCATGCCATGCCCAGCTTCCATTCTACACAACCGTGAGGTAACAAATGAGTGTTGTTCTAAGCCACTTCCCTTGCGGTGATTTGTTAAGGCAGCAATAGATCACCAACACAGTGTCTGACACCATCTCCATTCAACTTTGCTGAGGCTTCTGTGGTACTTGTTGTGGATACTAGTGGATTTTTCCAGCGTTACCACTCTTTGAGACTTCTTCACTGGGATTTTATTGTTGTTGTTGAGAAATAAGTGAACAGAGGAAGAGTATGTTATGCCGGATTGAGAGATCGGAGTTACTGAAGGCCTGTGTCTGCCTTGCTGCATTTTATAAACTCACTAGTTCATCACCAGCACACAAAGAGGTCAGTCCAATTTTCATGTCAGTGTTCAGACACTACAATTCTATGAAATGCTTATAGAGCTCCTGTATATACTAAATTATTCTTCAGTAGCTTCAAAGAATATGAAACTTGTGTAATACACAGAGCCAGCTTCTACATAGCTTATTCATTTGATGAAATTTAAATAATATATAAAAGCTCTTAATCAATCAGAGCATTAAATCACGCTCTGGAATGTTTGCTGCAGAATCCAAGGGCTATTCTCTGCCCTAACAAGGTATATCATTGTTATGGGTTATTAGCTCTTGATTTAAAAAAGCTGAGGGAACCCAGTTCTGAACCAATGAGTATAAATGTCATCTACTTTAAATCCATATATGTTAATGAGTATAAATGCTGGACAACATTAAATAAAACTAAATGAGACAAAACCCTGATCTTGAAGAGGTTATAATATGGAAGGTAGACACACAAGCACATTAATGAGTGTAATAGTCATGAAAATATTAATTCCAATAATAGCAAGTTCCCTGTATGGAATATTTTTTGTGTACCTACTTTTATGTACCTCTATTATATCACTTTAAATCTTATAATTCAAAAAGTTTAAATACCATCATTATTCTGATTTAACAAATAGCAAAATGGTGGCACCAATAATCTAAATAACATGTTCATAGTCACATATCTAGAAGGTGATAAAACAACAATTTATACTTAGATGCCACAACTCAGAATCATGCAAAAATCAAGCAATAATTCTGTAGCTTCTTTAATTTTTTCCCTAAGAAACATAGTCAAGTATGTCTAACTACTTATTTAGAAGATGTACTTATACACACAAGCATAAAACCCAGAAATATTTCAAAATCTAATTCTTGATTTTTTTACTCAAATTTAGTCCTCTATAGTAATTTCTATGAATTCATCTAAGTAGCCACACTTGCCAGAAACCACTTAATTTATGCTTAAGTAAATCATTCTTTACCACTTTTTCTCCCACAAAATACAATTCCAATCCATCACCCAGACTGTTGATTTAGACTCTACACATATCAGATCCATTTATTAACTTGATCTCTACAACCACCACCTCACTACAAGTCACAGTTTTCTTTTGTAGTCCTCTCCTGACTACTGACTATACATCACAGTGAAAGCAATGCAGATCACCTGATGCAAATGCATTGAAAGATTTATTTTTATTGTTTTTGACAGAGACAGAGAGACAGACACAGAGAGACAGAGAGAAGGGGGAGGGCCCAGAACAGTGTCCATAGTTGACAACATTATTTTTTTCCATATACCAGTATCCCTTTAGTTTCACTCTACATGTGGGCATGGGGCTGCGCAGGGCAGGAACTAGGCCAAGAGCCTCCTGCATAGGCCCCGGCAAGAAATGAACTGGGACACACCCTAGTCAGCACATGGGTCCACATGGGCCGGGCCCAGGATTTGATACTAGGTCTCCAAGGTTGCAAAGTGAGCGCTTAACCCACTGAGCCATTCCAGCTTCCCCACAAATGCATTTAAAAGCTGAACATTTTAAGATTGACTTCAAAACCTCAAGTAGTGTATTTACTTTCATTAGTCATATACCTTTCAAAAATAAAACAGTATAGATTATTTAAATTAAAATTCCTGCCCTTTCTTATTTTCTAGGAATAAAGACTTCTCACTACTTTATATCGCTTCCTCTTCTTTTTCACCTTCTACTACATTATCTGAGAAGATGTCACATGCAACTTCTTTAAGGACTGCAGTACTCCCATCACTCTCATTGCTTTTCCCATTATAGTAAGTAGAGGCCACATATTTGATGAGAAAAAAATTGGGTGTGAAGTAGTTTAACAGTCCACACAAAAATGTTCTGTTTTGGGGAGTTATAATTACAGTCATAAATTTGAATGTTGACAGTGAAATCGGTGAGAAGAGGAACAATAAGAACAACAAAACAGTAGTAAGGTTGCCTTTGCCTATGTGTATCTCTTGGCTTCTGGTCAATAGAGTAAGCACAGAGAAACTGAATATTGTACATTGCATGCAGATCTGAATATCAGGGGAAGGCAGATACTAAGTTATGCTCAATTTCAAATCCTCTCTCTTCTTGGTACAAAGTTATAAGCCTTGCAATTCTTTTTTCCTTCAACGTATTCATATGGCTAAAGAATAATGTCATACTGGGTATTGATAAATCTTTCATTCCTTAACTTGCATTGAAAGAAAAACTTAAAATATAACTTAAAACCTTTGAAATATAAATTAGAGGTTCTTGACATAGTAATTTATGTCTTCACAGCCTAAAGTGACTACCAATCACTACAAGTTATTTATGCTTTGATTATCTTTTTTATTCCCTCACATAAAGTAGAGCCAATATTTATAAGAAAAAAATGGAGATGTGACATACATTTTAATTTTAAAATGGCTATAACTTCAAATATATATCAGACTCCTTGGGTTGCTTGGAGTTTACAAATTTTCATGTTTAAACATTTGAACTTTTCTCTAAATAAAAGAATGCTAATAAAAATTCCATTAAAGAGGATACCAATTTGCATTTGAACAGAAAAACTCTAGTTCACAAAGATAAAGGTTGTGTTTTTTTTAGAGTAAAGCCAAAAATGTATCAGACTTCTCTTACTGACTCATTTTTGCATTCTTAGGACATCAAGGGGGAAAACCTGAGATACTGTTTCCTTCAGCATCATACAGAATTGAACCATCCTTTTCTGATAGCTGAAACTAATGCCAACTAATAATACTGCAAACAATCTATTAAAGTACGTACATACAACCATATGTATGTGCTTATGTATGCTTATATATATATATAAGTGAAATGCATGACAACAATGATACAGAAATAAGCAGAAGAAATTTGATTTATGTTATTATAAGGCATTTGGTGTCAACAGTAGCATCAACCCACCAGACATAATTGACACCTGAAGTTTTCTGCATCAATAACAGCAGAATGAATATTCTTCTAAAGCTTGAAAGAAACATTCACTAAAGTAGACTTTATTCTGAGTTGTGAAAAAGTAATTAGTAAATTAAAACATATAAATTTACAATATCTGCTCTCTGATAACACTAGCATTAAACTAAAAATCAGTAACAGAAAGATAACTGGAAAATCCCAATATAGAGGTGAAACACACCCATACATTGCCTGTGAGATAATATAAAGAAGACATTGTAAAACAAATGAAAAAAAAAATGTTTGCTTACATAAAAATTAAAATGCTTTCAAAATCTGTAGGATGAAGAGAAAGCAGTACGGTACTTAGAGGAAAATTTATGGCACTGAATGCAAGTATTAGAAAAGAAGAAAGATCTTAAATAAATTATTTACATTTTCACTTTAGAAAACTAGAAAAAGAAGAAATAAATTAAACACAAATTCAGTAGATAGAAAGAAATAATAAAAAGTAAGAAAAAAATCAATGACTTGAAATCAGGAAATCAATAGAGAAAAGCAATAAAACCAAAATCCAGAAATAAGATTCATATTATAAATGTCTGTCTAGCCAGACTAAGAAAAAATAAATCAAAAATCAAATAAGGTACATCACGACAATCAGAAATCAAATAACGTACATCACTATAAACCCCGTGGACATTGAAAGGATAATAAAGGAATACCATGAACACTATATGACCTCAAATTTGATAACCTAGATGAAAGAAACCAATTCCTTGAAAAACATCATTTTCCAAAACTCAGACATGAAGAGAGAGATAATCTGAATAGGCTTAATTGAATTAATAATTAATAATCTTCCAATCAGAAAGCACTAGGCCTAGATGGCTTCATTTGTGAATTCTATCAAACACTTAAGGAAGCAATTATACTATGGTAATTCTCTTCAGTCTCTTTCAGAGGATGGAAACAGATTATTTCCTAACTAATTCAATGAGGCCAGCATTACCCTATGTCATTCTTGTACGTGACTAGGGAAGGGCAAATTAAAACAGCAATGAGATACCATGACATATTATTAGGATTGCTGAAATCTAGAACTCTGACACCACCAAATGCTGGTTAGGACATGGAGCAACATGAATTCTTATTGCTGGTGGGAATGCAAAATGGTACAGACACTTTGAAAGACAGTTTGCCATTTGCTTATAAAACTAAACATACTGTTACCGTACCATCCATTAATTGTGTTTCATGGTATTTACGTAGAGGAGTTTAAAACAAGTCCACAGAATTACCTGTACATGGATGGTCATAGCAGCTTTGTCCACAATTGCTAAAATTTGGAAGCAACATAAACGTCATTCAGTAGGAGAAAGAATAAATAAACTGTGGTTCATCCACACAATAAAATATTATTTAGCAACAAAAAGCAATACCGGTAAGCTACCAGGCCACAAAAAGACATGGAGGAATGGTGAATGTATATTACTAAGTGAAATAAGTAAATAAAAAAAATCTTACTATATGGCACTTGCTTTGGAAGCACAATACTAAGAAATGCTTACTGTATGATTCCAACTATGTGTCATTCTGGATAAGGTAAAACTACAGAGACAGTGAATAGTTCAGCGGTTACCAGGAGCTGCTGGAGGAGGGAGAAGTAGGTAGACAAATAGCCAGAGCACAGAGGAGTTAGGGTAGTTAAAACAGTCTGGATGACACCATAACGATGAGTACACTTATTCAAACTCACAGGACTCACAACACCAAGAGTCAACTGTAATGGAAATTAGTACTTTGGTTGATAAAGATGATCAATTTGGTTGAGAATGTATACACATCAATTAGAATAAAGACCCCATACCAGGGAGAACGTTGACAATGTGGGAGACTGTCCATATGTGAATGCAGCAGGTGTGGGGGAAATCTCTGTACCTCCCACTTTATTTTGATGTGAACCTAAAAACCCTCTAAAAACTATCTTAATTAAAATACAAAAAAACAAACAAAAAAATATTTTAAAATGAAAAAAAAAAGTATTGCTATTTTGTCCTACTCTGTGCTAAGGAATTTGATGTACGCTAATTCTCATTGCAACCAGAGGACTAAAGCCCTATTATTATCCTAATTTGAAAGATGAGCACACTGATATTTACAAAGTCATAATCTGGACAAGTTCATTACTGAAATAAATGGCAGGATTAGGAATGGAACTCAGCTTGCTTTTATGCCAAACTGAAGCATTCAACCAACTGACTACATTATTTTTTTCCTTGGTTTTTAAATTTCAATAATAATTTTAATTTATTATCAACTTACTCATTTGGGTCTTTAAATACCCTTGCCTTCTCAATACTTTTTTTTCTTTCTACCTTTGATTTCTTCATGATTTTCATATTTTATTGGGTATCACTGAAGCAAAACTTAGCACAATTTAATGATCTTTGATTTCCTGGGAGGTGTCCTGATGAACAAACTCTGTTTCTTTTCTTCATTGTTATATTGCTCCTTTTCTTCTTTGTCTTCTAAGTTAGTTAGTTAGTTAGATAGCTAATTAGGTAGCTAGTTAATATACATACTACATTCTCTATTAGTCTTTCTAAACATATCCTCCCGTGGGTATGAGCTTCACCTGTGTATAGGTCTATGTAGGCCTGTTATTTGCAAATGGAATGTGTATGGACATTGTTCTTTAATTTCCTCCTTATCACTTTAGTCCCTGTGTGATTATTCCCCTCAGAAGGGGTGCCAGAGATATTTATTCCTATTTTTAGCTGAGCAAATAAATAAAATGTGGCCCTATGGTGTCAATACTGGTAATTTTATTCCTGCATTCTTTCTCTCCAAATTAAAAACAGAGAAAAAAACAAAAAAACAGAAACAAAACAGAAAAGGAAAAAAAAAAAGTGTATTTAAGAGGGTGTCCTCTTTGTTCCTATGTAATGTTTATATCTTTCCCTACTTCCAGACGTGTGGGTAATTAAAAATAAAAAAATGTTTATATTTTCTAAATTTGAGTTTTGGTGTAGCTATACTGCTTTTTGTTTGTTTGTTTTTGGTTTGTTTTGTTTTGCCTTGTCCTGCTCAGCCTTCTTTTAGCTGATTTGACTCTGTGTCAGCTGATCAAGTGCATTTTATTCCTTTTCTACTGACAATTTTGTGGGGAAACACTCCACCACTTTTCTGTCTTGGACCTGAGGCTCCCAGGTATTCACACTGAGATGAATTCCACGTGAAACATGCCTAGTCTTCCCCTAGTTGGTGGCACGCCTCACCTCCAACCTCAGTCCAGGAACATCAGGGAGATTTTTGAGGTGTTCTATTTCTGAGAAACTACCACCCCCTCTGAAAAATATAGCCCTGAATTGACTTCTTGAATTTTCTTCTAATTTATTCCAAAATTATACTGGATAAAACTTCTTGAATTTTGGGGTATGAAGTTGGACCCCTCCCTAGTTTCAGTTTTCATCGCAATTAAAAAAAAATGTTTATTTTATTCAGTTTTGGGAAAACAAATTCTATAAGCTGCTTTTGTATTGTCAAAAAAAATTATTTTAATGTACTTGAATTATTTACGTAAAGCATATCAACAGTTTCAATACAGCTTCAATAGAATTAAAGTATGAATAGACCTGAGTAGAGAAAAGCAGACATTTATTTATCTACATTAAAATAATGGATTTTACTCTTCAGAGACCACAAGTTGTTCCTTGGAGTGAAGGGCAGCACTTAGGGAAAAGCATTTAGCCACTCAGGTGGCAGGAGCATCTGATTATGTCAAAGGCACCCTGGAGCCATCAGCTCTCTGAGTGGCCCTTGTGTCCAGTAGAAACTTAAAAAGTAATGTGCTTTATGACACCCCATACCGTTAGGTCTACGAGGCACTAAGAAAAAGCTGTCAGCATCACATCTTTCCTTGGTTTGGGATGAAAAGAATGACAGACATGCTATCATCTTGTGAAGGGTACTGGTGTACAATTCTCAAGGTAGTGCAAATCGTGTTAAAAACCATCAGTTTATTCTGCACATGAATAGCTTGTATATATTTTGCATAAAACATAAAAGCAATAAATATCAAGAAAATGTGTTTTGCTATGCAAATGTCATGTTGTTTGTTATGGTTTAATGTATATATTTGATACACTTCCAGAGTGTATTCCATTCATAAAGTAGTCAGCTGCTCCATCAGGGAACAGAGTTATGGTCTCTCATGTCTTCAGCCTCCCTTCTGCTTCCACCTCAGTCACTTACAGAAGTGGCAACAGCATCGAAGAGCCTGGTTACAGGCTTTGCAAGCCACAAATTGCTAATTGTCAAGATCTTAAGAAAAGAGTCACTTTCCGTTATTATCCCCAGTGTCCTATAAAAAGGCTGCTAACCAAGGTTGCCTAATGTTTCCTACACACTGATTCATCCCAGTGTTCTAAGATGTGTCAGGAAAAAATAATATGCAGTCAAACAAAGAATGAACAAAGTAACACGGTTTAAAAGAGAGACTTCTCACCAATTTTTTGAGAAGAATAAACATTCTCAAAATGTTTTTATGTGGGCAGGGTGCTGCATGTTCATAGCACTCCACAGACATTATTTCTAAGCCTATGAAAAACAACTATTCTGTGCTTTTTCAAATAAGGGAAAACTACAATGTGGGAGAAAGATGTTGGAAATAAAGGAAAGAGAAAAGGATGTAAAACAAGAAATAGAATAAAAACTATTTCAATAGAAATAATATTAAATATTGGAGTTGAAATTATAACTTCAGGGTTTTTGTTTTTGAACCATAGAACATTAACCAAAATCTTATTTTTCTTCACCACAGGACCTTAATGTCGAGCAATATCCATATCTTTTACAATGTTCATGCACTCTAAAACTTCACATTTATTCATACGTTTTCAGAATATATAAAGGCTGCTCAGAAAAAAATCAAGCCATAAATGCCTCTGTTTTTCATATTACATGTCTGGATACTTTCCAGTCAGCCCTCATATGATTATGCAAATTAATCTCAGAACTGGTAACATTTATGTCATATTGAGGGTGTGTTGTTCAAGGTATGCTATCATCTCTCTGTAGCACAGAAGGCAGCCACAATGTACACAACCCTGGGAAGTACTAAATGAGATGTTATGAAGGTAATACTACAAGCACGTGCATGCCTGAATCTTGGTTTACTAGCAGAATTAGATCTGCAGTGACACTTTTTGACAAAGAAAAATGCATGATATAATGGCCTGACATTACCCTTTTGTATGTATAATACGCAATTCCTTTGGTGACATTTTCTGAAAGCTATAGGTTGTGACCTACTGTTCATTACACTTTGTTTCTAAAGTGCCAGACAATGATAGAGGAGCAGAAGTGCATTGTTGTTTTTCATTGGACCTTTGCATGTATTAGTCACGACTCCAATGCTAATGCGATCTGCTCTTCTGCTGTATTAATGTCCTGGGTTAAATGGGCACATGAGCTTCTGATCTTGACCAGAAATGATTTGCCCACTACCGATTAGAAAAGGAAAAAGACAGCATGGAGGTTAAACTTGGAGTTAATAGGAATAATAGATGCAGAAGGTGCATAGTAATAATAAGATCATGCACTCTATTTTTAAACTGACAAATTTACTTAGTGAGAAGACTTTTTATAGTCAGTCAAGCAAAATGTAATCCCATAGGAAATGATCCCAATAGTTATTATTTTTTAACTACACGTAGGACATAAAGCTATTTCCATTAAATGTAAATATTATTCAATCACTTTTTAACATATGATCCTTCAGGATAAGTAAATATGTCCTCCTCCAAGTATACTTCACTGTAAACATAAACTTTATATGATGAAAAATGATAAATAATAGGAATGGAACAGATCAGTGTTTTGTTTTGTTTTTTTATTTATTTATACCTGTTCCTTCAAGATATTCTGTCACTGAGAAACTTTCCTCTCTTAACCTTCTCACTCACTGAGAACTATACCTTGAAATTTAAATATAGCATCAGTATTTACAAACAATAACTACTTTTGAACAAAATCAAATGAGTGCTTTCCATGTTGTTCTCAAGGAAGTTTTCTAACATATGCTCCAGTAAGCCAGAGGCAGCACATTTGTACATCACTTGATCAAATAAATATTTGGTGTCTTCTCTGTATAAATATGGATTTTAAGATACATGAGGGATAGATTTTTGTCCTCAAGTTGTTAGCATCTTGGAGAAGCTGGGATGGCTCAGTGGGTTAGGCGCTCACTTTGCAGCCTCGGGGACCGAGGATCGAATCCCACCTCCAGCCCGTGTGGACCCATATGCTGAACTGGGGAGTGCCCCCAGTTCAGTTCTCACCGTGGCAAGACCTTGGCCCAGTTCCTGCCCTGTGCAGCCCCACACCCACCTGTGGAATGAAACTATGTGGAAAAACCAATGATGTGCAACTATGGAGACTGTTCTGGGCCCTTCCCCTTCTCTCTGTCTCTGACTGTATCTCTCTCTCTCTCTGTCAAAAACAATAAATAAATCTTAAAAAAAAATTGTTATCATCTTGTAAAGACAGCAACTTGTGCACAGATAACTAGAATGTAAGCTTCTAAGTGTTGATGACCAAAAAAAAATAAGTTGAATTTGCAAAATATATTTGGAATGATGAGGAATAATACCTCCTAATTTGAAAAGAACAGATTGTTTTTAAAGAAAGTTGTATGAAGAATGAATCAGATAAATGCCTGTATGAGAAAGCTGGAAAGGAGGACATAATATAGTTGGGTCAGTGTATCATGGTGAGAAGTGCAAGGGTTTGTATGTAATTGTGTGACTACAGCAGCTTATGTAACATTTCTGAGGTTCCATATCATCATCTGTAAAATGGTCAGAAAACCAAATTCATAGAATTGCTGTGAAGGTAAAATGCAACCATGGATGCAAAATGCGAGGCAAACTGGACAATATTAAATGCTCTATGAATGATGCTTATAATTTTTATGCTTATGGTTAATATGATCATCAAATCTGGCAAGCTCTGGGTAAGATTCTCTCAATGGGTCTATTTCAAAGGGTGCCTGAAAGATATCTGTGGGGAATACAATAGACAAAAAGAGCTGGTTGAAATGAAAATCAGAAGCTCTCTGAATGTTAGGATAAGGATCTGGGCATTGTCTTTTATCTGTTCAGGACATGCTTGGTGTTTTTCAGTTATCAAGTATTAATTGTTTAGTGGCTTTTGTTTGATTCAAACTCAGTTTTCTCATAGCCACTGACAACTGGTGACCAGATCAAAGATACAAACTGAATTGTTCTTTAGTGATATTATTACATAGCATTAATGTGTAGGATAAATTAGAGAAAACAAATGTGAAATGCAATTATAATGATTACAATAATTGTAAATGTAAATTGTACCAGAACAATTACAAATGTAATTATAAATGTAAATGTAAATGTAAATGGAAGACATGACAGACACCTTCAAAGAAAAATCCTAAGATTTCATAAGTCACGGGTCAGAAGCAAGGGAGAAAGAGTTGAATCAAAGCTGAAATTTAAATTTGAGTTTCAAGGTGTCTTGAGTAGAAGATACTGTATGTTAAATTTGATACAGGATGAGTTTGCATAAAATGACAGGATACTACATTTTACTTGTTGGATGAGCTCAAAAGTAAGTGAGAGATAAATATTTAGAAGTCAACTAGCCCAGTAATATTGAAAAGAACCTGAAAAAGAAACCTTGGTAGAATTCTGGATTCAGGAAGGGGTTTAAAAAGCCAAACAAAAAGATCACAGAAAGGCAACACCAAAAATAAGAAAGAATCATAGAACTTAAATTAGAGTCAAAAATCTTAAATAAAGAATAAAAAAAATAAAAAAAACACTGAAGAGAAAAATTGCATGTAGGGGGTCAATTACTGTAAAAGTTAATGCTGACCCAATAATAATTTTTTTCTCAGTAACTTCCAATTAGAGTTGGGATAAATTTAAAATATAAGAGAGGAGATGAATCATGAAAGCTGAAGCAATGAATGTCAATTATTATATAAAAAAATTTGCACAGAAGCAGCAAAGGAGCAGAGTAGGATAAGAGTTTAAAATAAAGCTTTTGTTTATTTGTGTTTTTTTGTTGGGGGAATTTTTTTAGAATAAAAAACCTGAGTATAAAAAGGAAGAGAAGGATAACTTTAAGTACATTCCGGTTCTAACCTCAGATTCCGCTGTGTGGCCCCGACTACAGTCCTGAAACACATTCAATCAACAGCTGATGGGACAGAATTGACTGGTTTTGGTACTAGTGTCAATAGTCCCTTCTACAGGCCTGTCTCA